>JAAAKG020191102.1:4786-24657 GCA_010014905.2 Druon quercuslanigerum
TGGTGGAGGGGAGACACGCTAGCCCCCCCCCCCCCCCCCCCCAAAAATTTTTTTTCCTCGTTCCCCCAATTGATCCCCTCCCTCTTTTGGCCCCCCCCCCCCCCCCCCCCCGCCACAGTTCCAATTCGCTCTCTTACATCCTTCTTTTATTGTTGGGATGCATTTTTCATTTTTGTATTAAAGAGGGCCTGGAAACTAATTATAGGTGATATTTGGAATTCATCCCTCAACCTTTTTAGCCCTTTCTTTAGTTCCTTATTTTTTACGTTTTATTTTTGGACTACCTTTTTTAATTTTTTATTATTCAAGAGTTTCGACTTTTATTTCATTATGCGCCAAAAGTGATATGAAGATTTTACCGAAAATCTTCTGTGAATTTAGGACTTTCGTAAAAATATTCTTTTAGTATCGAATAGCAAACATGATATTAGAAAAATAGAGAAGAAAGTGATATTTAAAAAAAACTACTACTTACAATTGTTTTGTATTAAATTGAGTATAAGTGATCTAAAAAAGTAATTACCCTTAGCTCCATTTTACTGACTATTTAATTCGAAGCATTCAGCTTTATTGTATGAAACATGTATTTTGTAAGGTACATGGATCACAGACCGTCTTATTTTTTACCTACCGTTTTCCCCGTTTTCTTCCTTTTATCCTCTTAAGTTGGAAAAATTCATTAAACAACTAAAAACGAGAATTTTTGCTTAATTTTTCCCTTTTTTACAAGGATTCTATTCATTTTTTTAAGAATCATGAACAAAAAAGGTTTAATCGTGAGATTAAACTTGAAAGATAAATCAATTCTGTAGCTGCAAGTCAAAATCATCTTTATAGAGGTAATATGCTGCACATACATTTAACTTTAAATAATAATTCTAAGTCAATTTTAAATGAAAAACAGAAAATTCATCCGAAAAAAAACTTTTTAAAGAACAGTTGATTTTTCAAACAAATTGTGGAACACTCAATGAGAAAAGACGATTCGTAAAAAAAAAGTTGAATTCTCAACCCTAAGATATAAATTGTCAACAGAGAAGTTAAGTTTTAACAAAATAGTTCAATTTTTTACCAAAATTTTTAATTATTGAAATTTAAATTAATGTATGAATAATAAATTTACTCATTAATAAATTAATAATAATAAATTTAAATTAACCCGTTAACCGAAATGCTTTTTTTCGCACTACATTATCGAAAGGAGGGGTCGAATCGACCCGATGCTTAAAAAAAATCGAAAACGTGTTCCTAAAAATCTAATTAAAATTTATTGTTATTGTTTGAACCTTTTAAAGAATGAATGAAAAAAAATGAATGAAATTGTACGGTTCAAAACGGAAATTAAATGGAAAGAATGTGCCCTTTAATGAAAAAATGTTTCAAGAAGTTGCTACAAAATTAAAACCCGTAATTTTCAACATGAACTCATGCATTATTTTAGGTGTGAATGTAGGAGGTTTTGATAGAAATATACACATTGTTTTATGCAAAACCATTTATTTAGTATAAAAATTATGAATTACCCTCTATATAATTAAATTAATCAAAGGTAACAAATCTGAAAGGAAGGGGGGGGGGGGGGTCGAATCGACCCACACTGAACTTTGACTGCACTCTACAGCTGACTGAACAATGAACTCGAAACTATGAGTGAGGCTTCTATCCTAGAGTAAAATTTGTTAGGTGAGGGTAAGGACCGGTGTCCTTGCTTGATTCGCAAATGGCACCGATTTGAAATTTAGGCCTGGGTCGAATCGACCACCACTTTTGTTTAACGGGTTAAGATCCTCGGTGGCTCAGTTGATTAGACGTTCGAACTTCACCTCAGAGTACTTCTATCAACCTTTGCCGAGGTTCTGGTGGCTCGGAACCCACCTTAAGCTGTAGGTACCCCCATCGGGCACGTGACTGCAACCCAGTCCGTCAATGAAGGGGTAAAAAGCAGGATTTGTCCAATATGTCGAGGGCACACTGCTCTCATCAGATCACTTTATTTTTGTTGTTCACTTCAGCATGTTGCGCAGTAACCATCTTAAGCCTGTGACAACATTTTAAATTTAAATTAAACCTTTAACCAAAGTGATTAATTTGCTACTAAAATAATAAATCTTGAACAAAAAAAGAAAAGAAATAACTTTCAAGCCAAATAAGACAAATGTTATACAACACAGTTAAATTTAAACCAAAAAGGAATCAAATAATTTAAAATGTAATAAAATTGTTTTCAAGGAAATTGTGTATGCAATTGGCCTTCTCTGCTCCTATTGAATCTTTTTTTATGTATTTTCTTAGTAGAAAGTGCAGAAGTGTTTAACCGATTTTCACAGCTATCTAAACAAAATTGAATATAGTTTATATATAAACAGTTCTTAATAATAATTAATGAATGAAATCCCCGGTTTTCTGAAAAAATCCCTTTCTTATCTAAAATTGAACTACTGAACCGCTATGATCCCTGATGATAAATCTTATTGAGAGACTTTTTCAACTAAAATAGATAAATTTTGAACCAAAAAACGGAACTGTTCCATTTTCAATTGCAAAAATTAATTTTCTACCAAAAATGAAACGAATTTTCAACAAAATAGTTGGTGAAATTAAATTTCTTTTCTTAATTTCTTTTCCCTTTTATGACAAGGTAATTTAATACTATCTTTAATTCGAAAAAACTGTATATAGGTGGCCAATCTGTACAGTATGTGTTACTCTTATGCCCATTAAAATTTGAGGGTGTTTTACCCTATCGAAATTAATTATTGTTTAATTTTTTACAATACTTTCACGTCTTCCTAAACTAATTCCGATAGGCTTATTTCAGAAAAAAAGAATATACAGGGTGAGCCATTTTAATCTATCCACCACAAAATCTTCGGAAATAAGCGGTATACAAAAAAATTGTCCAGACAAAAGTTTCTTAGGACAATGGGGGCCATCTTTCTGAAAAATCGGCTTTGACTTTGAGATAATTTTTCAAGGTTATTTGAAGGTCACATTGATTTTTTAAAATGGGAATCCCTATTTTTGACATTAGATTCTGAAAGAGCGGAAAATTTTACGTTCGAAATGATAGTTAGAGTCAATTTTCATAAGATCAAATAAAGGTTAAATTGAGGTCGAATTTCCAAATCATGTAGAACATGATTTTTTTTCACACGTTTGGGCAACAAAAAGCTGGGGTGAATTTGGGATCAACTACCTTGATCACCATGACCTTGAGGCCAAATTCGAAGGTCATGCGAAGGTCAAAGTGTGAAGTTTGTTGGTTTGGAGCTTGTGAGTTGAAGAGTTTGGTTTCGGGTGTATTAGTTGAAGAAAACAAACACTTTCACCTTCTAAGGACCTTCAAAGTTGGCTTCAAGGTCAAGGTGATCTAGGTCATTGGTCCCAAATCCACCCCAGCTTTGTGTTGCCCAAACGTGTTAAAAGAATAAAACAAAAAAATCATTTTCTGTTCTGATTTGTAGACATGTCTGTAGATTGTTAAAATTGTAGCTCGATTTAACCTTTATTTGACCTTGTGAAAATCGACTCTTAACTATCATTTCGGACGTAAACTTTCCCGCTCTTTCAGAATCCAATGTCAAAAATAGGGGTTCCCGTGTAAAAAAATCAATGTGGTATTCAAATAACCTTGAAAATTGATCTCAAGGTCAAAACCGATTTTGCAAAAAGATGGCTCCATTGTTCTGAGCAACTTTCGTTTGAACAACTTTTTTTTATACCGCTTATTTCCGGAGATTTTGGGGTGGATAGATTAAAATGGCCCACCCTGTATATATTTTTTGCAATTTCGTTCATTTGAAGTTTCAGAACGTTAGGCACATATTTTTGGTAAATTTCCTGTTTGCTATCCAATGCGCCAGATCCTATGTTTCAATTGAGCATTTTTAATCTTACACTTTACTTGCACGTCACAGAAACACGATGGAATATACTTACTTTTTCAAATCTATCAAGGATGCGTAATCACGTTCAACGCGGAACCATAAAACCTGACATTTTTATCGCGTAACAAAGTTTTTTATTTTCAGCCGGGGTAATTTATCTGGACAGAGTAAAATCGGCCATCTAATCAGAGCGTAGCCTCAGGTACGATTTTTCTGAAAAGTTTATCCGCGATAAGACTTGTGCGATTAAAAGTACACGAGGAAAAGTTAAAAAAGAGGTTAGTATGAGGCAATTAGTCTCGAAGCGTAATATCGGTTATATAGCATGCTACAAGCATTCCCACAGTGTCTGAACATGTTACCGTATTTGTGAGAAAACGTATGGAAAATATATTTTAACAAGCTATAAGGAGAAAGGAGGAATTGTACGAGGCAGCCCCAACTCATAATATAAGCTTTTCATAAAACGTTTCTTATATTATATTTAACCACTTTTAGAGTGAATCTCTATGCTTCAAAAGGATGAGCTTGCAAGAAAGTCATAATTTTTCCTTTTTTATTTTTCTACTTTCCTGAAAGGTGGGTTTGTAGTAACGCATAGAAAAAAGAGTCTGCTTATCTTACGGAATGTTAAAGAAGTGCGTTTTTCTGTTATGGTTACATTCAGACTTTTTTTATTTAAAAAAATAGTTTTTGGTTCAAAATTCATCTAGTTTATTTAAACATTTTAGTATTTGCTTGAAAATGTAAAAATTTTGTTGAAAAATTATCTTCTTTGCTTGAAAATTCAACTCCTTTCTTAAAATTTGAACTACTTTGTTACACATTAATTTTTCTGTTTGAAGATTCACCTCTTTGTCGAAAACTTAACAATTTTGTTGATCTTTTTTTCGTTGAAAATTCAATTATTTGGTTGCAAGTTCATAAATATGTTAAACGTTACAATCTTTTGTTAAAAATTCAAGTAATGTTATGCAAATATCTCATTTTTTGTCACCAATTGATATTTTTAATTGAAAATATATCTTTCCTATTTTTCCCTTTTTGCTTAAAAGTGCAACTATTCGGTTGAAAATAATTCTGTTTGGTTGAATATTTAATTATTTTGTTAAAAGAAATTCGTCTTTTTTGTTGAATTGAACTGTTCTTGATTTCAAAGAAAAATCTCTTTCATTCGAAATATCAACTATTACATAATTCGTTGAGAATTTATATTTTTTGTTTGAAAAATCAACAACTTGGTTTAGAGTTAAACTACTTTGTAAACGATAGATTTTTTGCTTAAAGGTTTACCACGTTAGTTTAAGATTATAATATTTAGCTCTCAATTAATTTTTTGGATGAAAATTCAACTTTGAAAAAAAATTAGTTTAAAAATGCTGCTAATCTATTAGAAAATGAAAGCTGTTTGTGAAAAATGATATTTTTGGGTTGAGAGTTCAACCGTTTTGTAAATTATTTGTTTCCTTGGCTTCCGAATTCAATCTCTTTTTTGTGGAAAATTAAATTGTTTAAAAATTCATCTTTCTTGGTAAAAAATTCAACTACTTGGTTGCAACTTTCTTAAACATTAATTATTTTCCATCCTAATTGTTTGAAAGTACGTTTTTTTTCTAGTTAAAAAGTAATTTTTTAAATAAAAATTAAATTATTCCATTTTTGGATGAAAATGTAACATGTAGAGTTAAAAATTTAACTATTTTGTAAAAAAAGTCATGAGTTTTGTTAATAGCTTGTCAGTTTCGGTTAAAAATTATTAGGTTTGTTAAAAAATCTTCAGTTTGGTTGAGGATTCATCTATTTGTTTAAAAATTAATCTTTTTAGTTGAATAACACTGATTGAAAATTTTGTTTTTTCGAAAAGTAATTTTTTAAACTCAGAATCTAACTATTTCAATTTTTCTTGAAAACTTATCAGTTTTAGTTGAAAATTCAACTATTTGGTAGAAAATTCATGAGTTTTTTGATAGCTTGTCTTTTTGGGTAAAAAATTATCATGTTTGTTGAAAAATCAATTGTTTGGTTTAGGATTCATCTTTTTGGTTAAAAATTCGTCTTTTTGGTTAAAAATTAATTTTTTTACTTAAACTAAACTAATTAAATATGAGTTTTTATTTTTTTTTGAAAAGTAGTTTTTTAAAGTTTGAAATTTTGGGTTTTTATACGAAGACTTTTGGTCTCATAGAATTTTGATAGATGGTAAAAAGATTACTTTCGTGAAACATCTTTTAGCATATGTTTGGATTTGACGAAAAAATCAAATTTGTCATTTGCTTTTTTTCACGGTTAGGTTTTCGGAAGTTTACTTTACTGCAAAAAATTGTTTATACTTTGAGCCACACAGGCGGAAATATTATGTATGCAAACTATACGAATATATATTGTACGAATGAGCACAATTCTAGAATAATTTAGAATAAACTTTTTTTAAACATTAAATTTACGGTTATAAATTCCCGGTAATGACATATGCAATAATAAATATTGATTGTAATAACAAAATTGTATAAAACAAAATGTGTTTTCGCAAACAGTAAATGTTTTAATGGAATCCTAAGAGTATATCTGTTCCGGAAATAATCGCTAATGATATTTAGATAGTTAATAGGGCATTAATAATGCAGAATTTACTACAGAATATGCAATTTTCTGTAAACTCTATACAAGGAACGAGCTTTCATGAAGTTGGTAGGTATGCAGTTTATGGGGTATTCAATTCGGTCATAAAATCTAGAATAGTAAAACGCAAGTTCATGCTGTAACAAACTTGAACGTGAGAATAGAATTTCCTGAAATATGCATTTTATGCAGGATAGCAAGGAACATGTAAGTTTAACCCAAAATAATACTGGTACACATAAAGTTTCTCATGAAAAGTTTCGTGGTCCGAAAAGTACTATTTCTACATAAAATACTCTTAGTCTATTTTGGGAGCTCTCATTGATTACGTAAGGCTTTTTCGAGGGGACAGGGTTCGGAAAATCTTACGAATCATTACGAATCATTATTCCTTTTTAAAATATTATACACATTGTGTAATTGTTTCTATTATTTATCTTTTATTATGTAATAGTTCATACTACATACGTCCAACAAATATAGAGTCAAGGAGTTGAAAAATTCCTGAAATAACGTGGAATCCCTGAAAACCCTTGCTATCCTTTTCAATTTTGTAAGTTCTTTTGAAAATGTTATAACACCCTTGTGAAATAATGTAGAAATTCTTTAAAAATACTTTGAATTCGATGGATATGGTACATAACCGCTTAAACCCTCTTTAACATGAGTGAGCTCCCATGGAAATCTTTAACCCTTTCCGGCATACATTTTTCAGGGAAACGAGTTTTTATGAAAATTGGTACATAGGGTTTTTTGGGGTCGCTGATTACGAATGTCAACTCAGATTTTGAACATTCAAAATGGCGGATCCAATATGGCGGCTGACATTTGGCATATTTTTGGATTTTTTCTGAAATTTGGTGTACGGGGGTTTTTGGGATCACTGATCACGAATCTGGACTCAGATCTAGAAGATTCAAAATGGTGGATCCAATATGGTGACCTAAATTTGAAATATTTTTTGATTTTTTTTGAGAATTGGTATACAGGGTTTTTTTGGGGTCGCTAATCACGAATCCGAACTCAGATTTTGAAAATTTAAAATGGCGGATCCAATATGGTGGCCAAAATATGGAATTTTTTTGTTGAAAATTGGTGTGCAGGGGTTTTTGGTATATTTTGGTATATTGGTCAAAATTCAAAATATTATACATATTATACACATAAATCAAAAAATAATAACAAAATTAGCAATGTAAACAAATGTAAAAAAATTATAAAACACAAAAAATGAAAAAAATTGAAATTGAATCATCTGCAACTGTTATGCAACTGTGAAATTGGTTATTTGAGGTTAGAGGTCGTCATATTAGTACCAATATTTCTGAATTTTCAAAATTTAAATTCAGATTCGTGATCAGTGTCTCCCAAAATCCTTGTACACTAATTTTTTTTTAAATCCAAAAAACTTTCTTATTTTGGCCGCCATATTGGATCCGTAATTTTGGATTTTCAAAGTCTGATTTAAGATTCGTAGTCAGCGACCCCAAAAACCCTTATGTACCCATTTTTATAAGGATATAATATAAAGTTTTTTCAATAATAAATTTATTCAACAAAAAAGGATTTTTTTCATCTTTGTTTAAAAGTATTAACAAATTAATGAAAAAATTTTGACTCTTCGCACAAAAATTTTAATTTTCTATTATTCTGCGAGCATTAAAATAAAAAAGACTGTAAAATCCAATAACAACTACTCTGAAATCGCAAAAAATGATATGAAAAAAGGAGGGAATACGGTAATCCCACCATGCCGCAAAAGGGTTAAACCCCTTGAAAATGCAATTAAATCTTCAAAATAAAGGGAAATGTTTCCGAATCTCGTGAAATCCTTTGCAATATATTGAAATTCATCAAAATTTTAAAAAAGCCGTAAAAATTCCTCGAAATCTCTTGAAGCCTTTTATAATGTTCGGAAATCCTTTGAAATACCGTTAAATCTTTTGAAATCTATGAAAATTCTTTTGAAATCACGGGAAATAAAACCACTTTATTCCTTAAAATCCGTTAAAATCCCATCAAATCTTTTTTAATCCCATGAAACTTTAAGATTTGTGATAATGTTTCAGTACTTCTTTGAAATTCCCTGAAATTTTTTTAGTCTCTGTAGAAATTCTTTATCACATTCGAAAATAGTTTGAAAGCGCGTTAAATCTTTAAAAATTTTTACAGGATCCTCGAAAATCCGTGTACATACTTTGGAATCTTTTGTAATTTTTTTAAAATCTCTTTTTAAATCCCATGAAATCATCGAAATTTCTTTACATCCCTTCAAAAAAAATCCCTTCAAATCTTTGAATACTCGCTAATACCCTTTAAAATATTTCAAAATTCGTAAAAATACTTCGGTATCACAAAAAAAAAGTTTCAAATTCTTTGAAATGCCGCGCATTTTTTGAAATCTTTCAAGATCCCTGAAAACCATTTAAAGACTGCGAAGATACTTAAATTCCATTGGAATCTCCAAAATCCCTTAAAATCCGTGAAAATCTCTAAATGTTGATTGCAATCCTTGAAATTCTAGAAATATTCATAGAAAAAACTAATGATAAAATATATTCCATGTAATTTTTAGAGGGATCAAGTTTTATTCAGAACACTCCACGTCTTTTAAAATACATTTGTTATCATGGAAAAACAAAAGAAACTTTAATCGATTTTAGGGTAAAGTTTATGCTCTGAAGTTAATTTTTGTCTCAGGTAATTTTTACGTCGGAATCAAGTTAAAGTTTATGTTTCGTTTTTTCTATGTTTCAAAATCTTCGAAATCCCTGAGTATCTTTTCTAATCTCTTGAAATCCATTACAATATATGAAAATCTATGAAAATCTTTAAAAAGTCATTAAAATTCAACGAAATCCTTTAAAATACTTTGAAATCTTTGTAAATATGTTGGAAACCGCTAAAATCAATTACAATTTCTTTAAATCTGATTAACACTTTCAAAAATTCGTTACAAAATCAAGAGTCTCTTTGAAATTATACTAGGTAATGTCTTCAAATTCTTGAAATCTTTTAAAAACTACTTTAGATGTAATGGAATCGATACAAAAAAATCTTCCGTAAGAATGGTGGTGGCCATAAAAATCTTACGAATCCTCAAAAGAGAAGGAAGGGTATAGAATGTCAAAAATCATCCTTACGTTATTAATGGTTCACGTTGAGCGTTACGCTGTTCTCAAACTTACACACACTTACTATAGAAAAAGCTTAAGGAAGGGGGGTGGTCGAAAATCTTAGGAAAAAGCGTTACGCATTTTTCGAGCGGCTCCTTACTAAATTATTTGGAAAGTCATTTTTATAATAATTCTTCTCGGATCCATTTTTTTCTTTATTATAAAATAGACGTAAACAATTTGTAACGAGCTTTTACTTTTATCCTAGATATTTTTCTGACAAGTTTGTTAGAGAATTCTTGAGTATGGCTTAAAATCCTCTTGAGAAAATATTAACGCTAGTCAAGTTTGACAAGTGCAATCACTCATTGGAAGGGAGCAACATGGACATATTTCAGAGCTCTTTCGTAAGATATATTCCTTGTAGGCATCTGATATATTAAAAGTTGTCTTCCCTTTTACTCACAGGAAACTCAAAGAACAAAGACTTTATGCGTTTTCACCCTAACTCAATTTAGAATCAAAGTGCAAAGTAATGTACTTTATTATCTAATTTTCTTTACCTTACATATTTTATCATCTTAGTTCACCTTCTATCGTAATTATTGTTATTTTTTGTTCAAATATGAAAAGAAGATTCTTATATTAGAAAAATTCTTTAAATCCGAAAGTAAAGAAAATTTTTCCTACCTTTTTCTGCAAATTATGCATAAGAGCTTTAAAAAGTACGATCCTTTAAATTTTGAATGAAGCGAGTGTCGGTAATAGTAAAAAAAATTGTCGGTATCGTTAAAGAAAATTACGGGTACCGACAACTTTTTTACCAGTTTTTGAAGTGAAACTTTTTAGGGCGCGGTAAGCACTTTTGTCTTACCGTACATGGAATTCAAGGAATTTATGGAACTCAAGGAATTCATGGAATTCATGAAATTCAAGGAATTTATGGAATTTGCGAAATTCATGGAATTCACAGAATTGACAGAAATCACGAAATATTCCAATTTTTTTTGGTCTGCGACGTCAACTAGCAAGATGACCGATATTGAGGGTCAAACAGTAGCACTAAACACATGAAAGAAAAATTAATTTTTAAGTATGTTTGACGATATTCTAGTCTCTATCCTTAAAATATAATATTTTTTGAAATCCGGTAAAAAAATTGCCGATACCGAGCATTTTTCTTGCTGGCACCTACATTTTTTATACTTGTACCAGCTTTGTATTTACAAACTCAATCTTATTTGATATTTACTTTAAAAATATGGAATATTTTAATAAAGGAACTACGGCTTACATTCTTTTGACCTCTCAAACTCCATTATTTTGAAAAGTATTTCTCTTTTATGTAGGTATATACTTTTAAATTATTTTTAAAAGAAGAGCCTTTAATT
This sequence comes from Druon quercuslanigerum, assembly GCA_010014905.2. Lineage (NCBI taxonomy): Eukaryota > Metazoa > Arthropoda > Insecta > Hymenoptera > Cynipidae > Druon > Druon quercuslanigerum. Next base: position 15,800 of record JAAAKG020191102.1, read on the forward strand.
TTAACAATTTAATAATAAATATCTTTGGTATTTAAAGATTATTGGTTTAACATATGAGAACTTTGTCATTAGAATTTAATTTTAAATGTGAAAGAGGTAATTGAATTTTCATTAAATCTAAATTTAATTTGCTTTGAAAATAAGATACAAGTTTTAAAGCAAATATTTCTTGATTTGCATGGTTTGCTTTTAAATCAGTAAAAGGTATTTTTTAAATAGAATTACTTTTGTGAGTTATTTGTCTCTAATAAACTTAAATATTCCTTTAGATTCAACTTTAATTTTATAAAAAGCGCTTTAAATTTTTGTGGAGTAAAAAGTCGCAAATAAAAACATTCAAACCATATTGGTAATTTAGGAAATTTCTAGAAAATCAAAAAATTTCATGGCAGCTGTAGCCATTCGTAAGCCATCGTAAAAAAATCGAATTTTTTTCGAAAGCAGAACTTTAAAATTTTCTTAACAAATGTACGTGCGGTAATGTACATTGCAAAAATTAATCAGAAACGAATTCTTAATTTTCAATAAAAATATACGATATGCACTCAAATATTTATTTTTAATTTTATATGAAAACTAAAAGCTAAAAGCTAAAACTAAAAACTAAAAGTTTTGTTCACTTTTTGTAAATTAACACGTGTTTCGCGTTTTGGGAGCACCACAAGTTTTGTTTGAAAAATCGACATATTATTTCAATATTTTGTCAATTTTTGGCTAATTGTCACAAGTTATTGAATAAAGAAAATTAAGCTTCAATTTAATTCGCTGATTCTTTTGTAGTCACAGTCGATACTTATCAAAATATTATCAAATTATGGGCCAACTTAAAGTTACAGTGTTACGTCGAATCAGGAACTCTGACTGATTTTTGTTTTCATTTAATAAATACTTATTATTATCATCTGCTACAAAATGACCAGTTTTTTAATTTATGTTCCTGTATTCTTTAATTTAATATAAGAACACCTTAAACGGCTTTACATCCGTTAAAAGTAACAATTTTGTAAACTTTAAAGGCGCAAAACTTTAATTTATACTCATTTTTCAAATTAAATAAATAATGTTGTAAACATCTTGAGGTATATCCCTCGATTTTTGTTATTTTAATCGTCATTGCCATCCGTAATATTTTCTAGTCAAATATTGTAGTTACATTTGAGTGATAAACACTGAAATATTAAGCGTATCATTTAATACAAGATTCTATAAAATTAAGCTGAAAAGTGCATTTTGACTGCAAACATGCCATTATCATCCGTGTGTAAAAAATCAGTTTGGGAGTAAAAAAAAGAGGATAAACGTTATGATTATTGTGGCGTAATTTTCGTGTGGTAATAAAGACATCGTACAACTGCTCATATCAATAAAATCTGAGCATAAAAAAATGCTTAAAATATGGAACAAAGTATATGTTGTAGTTGAAGGTTTGCCTATATTGATACAGAGTTTTGAAATTTTGAGTCTATTAGCAATTAACTTATTTAAATGGCTGTTCGACCTAAAAAATAAATTACAAAAAATCTGAAAAAATGCATAAATTTCATTGGTCCTTTCTGTGCACTATGGTAAATTTTAGAAAGAAATAATAATGTGAAAAGAAATAATAATGTGTTATTAAGTTAATAACAAAACAGTAGTTAGGTGCCATCAACGGATCTAATAAACGTACGGTGATCGTTCTTGAAGCAAATTGTCCATTTTTGTGGATTCTGTAAATGATTATGTACTGTAAATATAGAAGCAACCGCCTCGCAGTAGGAGACATAAACTGTTCTTAGAAGCGAAAAATAGTGGTATAGGTCAGTATAGGTGGTCTGTAATGATTTTCCGAAGATGAATTTCCTATAATGTTTTCGCGATTCTAGAAAAATTATTATAGAAAATTATAATGAGGAAAACAGTATTGAAATAAGGAATGTGAAAATATTGAAAGAGTTAGCGAAATAAATAGAGAAAATAGGTGCGAATGATTTATTGAATTAACTTAGATTTTCAAACATGGTAGGAGGTTTTAAAGCGCTTCAAACGGCTGTCTAATTCGCTAGTCGCAAACTAAATTTAAATGGTTGAGTTGCTGAACGCCATATTTTAAGCCCATAATCTAAAGGCAATTATACCGGTTGGTTCAGCTCGCTTTTTCCCGAAAATGTCCTTTTTGCGGTTGTTTTTGTAATTGAAAATGGAGTGTATTTTCTCGTTTGAAAGTCGCGCGCGATCTATACAGAAACAAGGTAGTACTCAACCGTTTAGATTTCGTTTACCTCTGGCAAATTTGACAGCCGTTTGAAGCGCCTTAAAGGATTTTGACGGATTTTAAAAATTTCTAAATATTTCAAGGGAGTTTAGAGGGTTTTAGATATTTCCAAACATATCCGGATTTGTTAAGAATTCCAAAGAAATTCTAAATCGTTTAGAAATTTCAAGGGATTTAGAAGTTTTTTCTAGGGGACTGAAAAGTATTTCAAGAAATTTCTCAAGATTAAAGAATTTTCACTGATTTATAGGGATTTCAAATGTTCTTGTAAAGAGCTTTAATGAATAAGTTCAATTTAATTTTATTTAGAGCTAATTTCTAAGGATTTTAAGGGATTCTGTCAGATTTCATAAAAGTCTCCACGGGCCTTAAGCATTTAAAAGGATTTTAAGGTTTTCAAAATAATTCAACTAATTTCAAAATATTCAATCAGTTTTTAAGAGATTTAAACATATTACAACGGGTTTTAAAGAATTTCGAAAGATTTCGAGGGAGATTGGAGGATTTGAGAGATTTACAAACAAATCCGTATATTAAAAGTTTATGCGATCCCGTCAGATTTCTTAAACATTTCCACGGACCTTAGGCTTTTAAAGGGATTTGATGGAGTTTTTAAATATTTAAACTAATTTTTAAAGATTTCATCGTTTTTCAAGAGATTACAAATATTTTCACGGGTTTCAAACATTTTTATAACATTTCAAGGGATTTTTCAGTATTTTTACGTTTTCAAATCAGTTCAAGGGATTTGAAGGTTTTGCAAAGAATTTAAAAAGATTAAAGGATTTCAAATGGTTTATACTATTTTAATTTGATTTTTACGTTTCCCAAAAATTTGTGGATATTGTAAGGGATTCTAATAGATTTCAAAAGATGTAATAAATTTCAAAGGATTTCAAAGAATTTTGTAGGATTTTTTAAGATAGCTTTAATTACCACACTGTTTCGACGTAAGAAGTCGCTTTATCAATATGCTGTCGCTACAGATGCTACGGGCGCACTGAGGTATACATATTATCTTCTCAGGAGAGCGCACACGTTTCGAAGACGCTCTCCATAGTGAGGTCTCCTTCGAGTTCCAGGTGCACGGCCTTGATCGGCAGGCAAACGAATGTATACATGGCTTCGTACGATGTGTCGTCCACTAGGATCACAGCTATGTCTCTCGGTGCCATGGACATTCGCGAGAGCCGAGAAACCTCCTCCAGTGACCAGAAGCGCTGCGCGAATTCGACTCATCTCTCGTAACACGGCGTCTGGATGCATGTAGTCATGAGAACTATTGTCGGCCCGTTCACTGGTACAGTGCCGGTGAGTGTCCAGCCGAAGGCTGTCTGTTGAGTGATCAGCTGCCGACTGGCAGGGCGCAATGGAAAAGAAGCCGAACATAGAGGTTGCACGCAGTCTGTTGCCCCGGCTGGCATGGAAAGAGAGGGCGTGGTGAGCCCGATGTGCTGAAGTCCGTAGGCTTCGAAACAAAGCGAGCGGTTCAGAGACGTGTCATAAAGGTGGAGGCGGTTGCGCAGACAAGCCGAGTCTACAGGGCTCATACCTTCTCTCTGGGACGTCGTCCGTCCTCGATGATAAACATGGCCGTGGGCAGGAGGGCTAGTTATGCCTGTGGCATCCTGTCTCCGCCGCCTTGGGACCATTGTGGTAACGGTTCGTCGTCAGGAGGCAGTGCCGTGGTTGCGGCCTTTGTCATCTGGAGTCGGGGCTGCTTGTCAGGGATGCCTTCGAGAGGACCTGTTCTAGCACGCTTTCATTCGCGGATCAGGGTGTGATGATGGCTGCCACACGTTCTGCACGAAAATTGCGATGGGCAATTCGTCCGCTATGATTGTCATTCAGGCAATCGAGGCAGAGTCTGAGTCTGATGACCAGGCCTTTGCGCGTTGGAACGGAAGAACCAATGAATGTCTCGCAGTGGCGAAAATAGTATGACTCTGTGCAAGCGGGTCAGAGATTGCTTGCGGCTGCGGTGGTCGCGTAGCTCTTGAGGGCACGGGGGCCGGCTTGGGCTCGCGTTAGACCCGTGATCATGGAGACGCGGTCTACGTTGATTGACTGCAGCATTAGACACCGCTGTTGAAGGAAGGTGGTGAGCTAGTCATACGTCAGGAAGTATTCCGCAGCCAGGACCGTGGTCTTCTCGGCTCGGTTGATCTCTTTACCATATGCTTCTTGTGATGGAATATATGTAAAGGCTTGCTGCTGTAACAAACCAATCGTCCCATTCAATGACTGGTCGGCCGAGGGAGGCAAGTTGACTGCGATGCCCTTCCAGCTCATCCAGGAGCCGCTGAGTCCCTGCTGTCGATTCTCCTTCAGAGCCTTGATACGGAATATCTCGTTGAGATGGCCGTGTACTAGGATCCACCGTCGATCATAGCGATCATATCATAACGATCATCATAGTGTCGTCGATCATAGACCGTAGCGGTACAAGCTGTCGCGTATTTAAGAACGGTGATCGAGATGTTATTCTTCCTGCTTCCTGCGCTTTCCGCAGGAGGTACAACTTGAGAAAGAATAGTTTCTCAGCGTCGTTCAAAGTCAGCTCATCGTACGCAAGTGCGCGACAGAGGTCTTGAAAGGACTGTCAGTCCTATCGTCGCCTACTGAACTGAGGCAGCGAACTCCTCAACAATCTGGCTGGTCACTGGACACCGGAGGCCGATGCTGATACCAAAACGCCATTTGAGGTTAAGCCTGTCTAGGGGCGTGCCTGTAAGTTGTACAGCTAATCCTTGGCGGTGGTATAAAGGTCCTCGGCCGCAGCGTAGTTGTCGTTGATGAAGTAGTCGCTGCCCTGTATGTCGGTTGGTACGGTTAGTACGTGGTTTTTAGAGAAGTCCCTCCAATACTTGTCCAAAATCTAGAGGCTGCTGAGTGCCAGGCCGTCGGTCCATTCCTCTCGGGACCGGTCCAGGATCTTTCGAGCCAGTTGGACTTGCACGTTGGTTAGTGCGCGCTGAGCCCTGAGTCGGCTCATATCTGTGGAAAGATATTGGGTTATATTTGCAGGGCGGGGCTTGCATGATGCGCGTGCGAGCTCTGCAAGGCGGGCTAGTCCCGCTGCAAGACTCTCATGTCGCTTTCAAGGCAGTGCTTGCACTAATGCACGACATGCGGCAGTGTTATACTGCGCGCGAGTCGAGCCACAACTCTCAAAGCGGCGCGCAAGACAGGCCACATATTTATGCGCAAGACGCCACAGGGTCATAACACATGCGAGTCGAGCCATAGTACCTAATGCGCCGCGGAATGCAGACTACAGAGTGATGCGCCAGACGCCACTGGGTCATAACGCATGCGAGTCGAGTAACAACTCCTAATGGGCCAGTACTAATGCAGGCCACAGACTGATACGCAAGAGGGGCCACATATTGATGCGCAAGACGCCACAGGTCCATAACGCTCGCGATTCGAGCCACAGCTCTGAGAATCATGAATTAATACCGACTTTTGTTGTACTTACTCGGTTTTCCAGTGGTTGGGTCCATGGCGACATCCGGTTGGGGCTCAAAGACGAATGGCCGGGGATACGTCATCAAGCGCGTCTGCTGCTTGAGCTTTCGACTTCGGGCTTGCCGTCTTCGTCAGATGCGACAAACTGTTATGTAGGCGTCGTGTGGAATATCCGGCTCGATGGACCAATTTTGGTTTGAAGTTGCGGAATAAGTTGAGACGGTGTTTCGACATGAGAAGCCACTTTATTAATATGCTGCCGCTACAAATGCTACAAGCGTACTGAGGTGTATCCACTCTCTTCTCGGGAGAGAGCGTACGGTTCGAGAGGGAATGTAACAAAGGGGATGGCCGTGAGAGCGTGGTGGACCCCGAAACCGCCGGTGCGTGCCCCTGCGAATAGCTGAAACCAATGAGCACTTTTTGATGAATTAAACTTTTTTAAATGGATTTTTACGCTTTCCAAAGATTTCAGGGGATTTTTGCAGATTCTGCGGCATTTTAGGAGATATATTGAATTTATAGGGAATTGACAGAATTTTGTAGGGTTTCCTCATATTTCAAGGGATTTCTGGAGAATTTTTAAAAATAAATGAAATTTCATTAGATTTTAAGTGATTCTAAGGGATCCAACACATTTCAAGAAAGTTTGAGGTATTTCAAGAAGTTTTGCAAGATTTAGAAGATTTTATTAATTCTTCAAGTATTTTAAGGGATTCGAAGGTATTTAAAAGATTTCTGGGGATTCTAATAATTCTTTTAGGGAACCTAAAGACTAAGTTTAACTGAATTTACATTCAAGGGATTTCTCGTGGTCCAAAATAAATAATTCCTTTGTCGTTTTTCTACTTTTCACAACAATTATTTCAATATCTTTTTAAATGTCATAATCACAGATGTTATGTTTTTTCTTCCAAGGTGAAATATACCTACTTCTGTTTACTATCTAGATATGAGTATATTTTTAATTAATGCACTATAGGCCCAAGTATCACCCCACTCTAACCCAAAAAAATAATTTCCATCTCAACTTAGAAAAACGCGAAGACATATTTCGTAAACTAGAACCGACCATAAGGGCCCTTTTTATGTGGACGCCGACAAATATGTGTTGTCGAGTATTTTGTATAAAAATAACACTGTATGTACTATTGTAAAATTCATTTTTAAAAAAAATAAGTTATAAAATTTAATTCTTAATTTTTGAGCCTTCTACTTAGGCATATGTTTTATGTTAACTGTGGTCATAAAAAAAAGCAAAAAATCCATGACTCCCACGGTGCATTAAATTCTTAAAAATTTTGTTTATTGATATTTCTAGAGCTTCATCAAATTTCGAATGGACTTTCTCATATTTTTGTCGAGATTTCGATACTTTTGTAGGTTTTTTTTCTCTTCAAGAATTTGTGCCGATTGACTAACATCCTTTTGCCGTGACACCCTTCAATTATACTTCACGTAATTCAAGTGCGAATTTTATTATAATTTATTATTTTTAGAAGTGCTGTCTTTGGAGCAAATTTTATTAGGTATACTACAACCAATTTCCTTTGTGAAACATGAAATTCTTAATTCATAATAATAAACAGATGAGGGTAATAGATTTAATGCTATTACGGTCAGATGAGGGTAGTATTACAGAATAAAGCTTTATACTCAAAATAGGTGCGAAATAATGCAAGAGACAATCAACGTTTCTCGTTGAAGTTTTCATAAACACTATACGAACGGATACTGTATTTGTTTTCTGTTGTTTGTATTTACGAACTGCAGTGCACAGACTGCGTGTACACACGTTTTATCAACTGTCACTGTATCGTTTTATGTATTCGGTACTGCCATGGGGATTACGTTGATGATTTAAGAGCGACTGCCATAACCGCGTGTACAGAAAACACATGGCGTAATTACACCTCGCAATTGCATTCTGCAATTCACACGAGAGTCGTGGAAAAGCTGGAAGTAATTGCGCTCCGAATACTCGCTGATTCCGTCCGCGAATTCGAACGAGAGAGCTCGTTTAAATGGAATATTTTATCGGATTAACGAAATTATACTTCATTTTAAACTCCAAACGTCGACTTCTACCCTAAAGAATTATGTATATGGATTCATGAATCTTTTACAGACCAGGTTGATTACTGATACTTCGATGTGATTTCAGCATTTCACTGATTACAAAAATTCAATGAGATTTTTGATCCTTCTTCAATTTCTTCATTTTTATCCGAAAATTAATTTTAAATGCTTCATTGGAAAAGCATGATGGATTTTTTAAAGTGGAAGCCACATTTCAAGAGTTATGATGCTTACAAAGTATAGTTTAACTCGAAAAAATAGCGCGCTACGCACATTTTGACGTGCCCAAATGAGAAGATGCCATCTCGGTAGGATGAAATAAAAAGATGCCATCTCGGGTGGCGAAAACATGGAAGCTTAAGACTCCCATATAAATATTATTGGCAACACTAACGCCCTCTGAAGTAGGGAGCCTTTTTATTTAGTTCTGCCAAGATAGCACCTTGTCATTTGGACACGAAGTTTTATTATATGTTTCTTATTTTGTTTACCTAAAATTATAAAATAAAAATAAATGCCCAAATGTAAAATACTATAAAATATAATAAATAATCATAAATTAAAATTAACATTAAAATAGTGTCACGTACTCCGTGACTGTTAATATATAAATTTTCTAAGGGATTGATAAAATGAATTCTTATGTATAATGAGAAACAGCATTAAGATAAGGAGAGAAAACATATTTCTGTTATTTCAACGACGATTTTATATTCCATTTAAAACTAAAAAAATTCTATTCAATTTTAAAAACTTCAAGTGGAAACAGAATTTTATAAAATATTAAATTGGCGTACACAGTGTGGCCCAAAACGTAATGTTCAAAATTTCCTTAATTTTGCCTCATTCTCCCGAAAAAATTCATTTTTCCTCACTATTAGTACACGTACTATTAGTACTATTAGTACACGGAGAAAAATGGATGTTCAAATGTAACATCTACATGTTCAGAATTAACATATTTTATGTTTAACTATAGATATTACATGTATGGTTATGTAAAATAACGTCTGTAAATATTTGAGTTTACTTATTTCTGTACATTTAAGAAATT
>JAAAKG020191113.1:0-15082 GCA_010014905.2 Druon quercuslanigerum
TACACAAAAGTTGAATCTTCTACAAAATTGTTGAATTTTCAAGCAAAAAAAAATTTTTTTTGCAAAAAATTTTCATTATCAACCAAAAAAATTATTTGCCAAAAAGGCGAATTTTTAAGAAAATATATAAATTTTCAACAAAAAACTTAATTTAAAGCAAAAAGTTTAATTATAAACTAAACACTTTAAGACACAGTACAAAATATTACTTTTAAACCATAAAATAAATTTTCAACAAACTGCTTCAATTTTAATTGAATAGATAAATTTTAATTTAAATAATGAATCTTCAATTTGAAAAAACGAGTTTTTTACTAGAATTTTGAATTTCCATGCCAAAAAGCCGAATTATCTACAAAAAATTTCAATTATCGACTAAAAAGATGAATTTTCAACCCAAAAGGCAAAAAATATAATTTTCAACTAAAAATAATTTTTTTCCATAAAATACATTAATTTTTAACGGAATAGTTAAATTTTCATTTAAAAACTAATTTTTGATTTAAAAAAATTAATTTTGTACACAACAGATGATTTTGCCACCGAATAGTAGAATCATAAAAAAAAATATATACAAAATTTAAATTATGAATCAAAAGCCAAAAAAACGAATTTTCTACAAAAAAATTGAATAATCAACCGAAAAGATACATTTTTTACTAAGAAAAGGTAATTCTTTATAAATTACATAAATTAAAGAAAAAAAAATTGCTACCAAAAATATTACTTTTCTACAAAAAAAAATGAATTTGTAAAAAACTCTATTAATTTTTAATTAAATAGTTCAATTGTCAAAAAGTTTCATAAATTTACTGCCAAATATTTACATTTCTAAACTAAATTAAATTAATTTTAACTCCAAATTTCTACCTGTTTCTACAAAATTGTTTAATTTTCAATAACAATTTTATTTTTAATCCTAAGTTTCAGCATACAAACAAATTGTTAAATTAATTTAAAAAAATTTTATTTTAAAGCAAAAATAGTAGAATTGAAAAAAATGAACATTCAAGAAAATACATGAATCCTCATATAAAACAGATTAATAATTAAACAAACAGTTGCATTTTGTAACAAAAAAATTGATTTTCTACAAAAAATAAGAATATTTAAACTTGAAGATTAATTTTCTACTAAAAAAGTCTATTTTTAAACAAAGAAGGTAATTTTTTAAACGAAAAAGAAATAGGCCAGCGAAATCGTAAATTTTTAAACAAAGAAATGAAATTTTTTTTTGAATGAGGAAAAAAAATAATGCACGATGAATAAAAATAAATTTAAAAAAATATTTGGTAGTTTATTACAGTTGATTATATTTGATTATTATACTTTGTATGATAAATAAAAAAATAATAATAAATAAAATAAAATAAATCCTCAACTAAATTGAGCTTTTTGAATATTAAAGTGTCTAAAAAACTCAAATATTCAAACTTCAAGAATTGGATATTTGATTTTTGGTCCAATAGAATTTTAGCAAAAAATATATCATTTTGCCTAATTTTAAAAATCCTTAATTACAACAATTTTGAAAAAGATAGTTTATTCGAAAGGGCGTTAAGAAGCAACACAGTGCTGTCATCTTCAATCTTTAGTTCCTCGAATGATAACGAGTCGGTACAGTAGATTTTTAAAAATACTTCAAGTAGAGCAAAGAAGAAATCTGTTTTACCCCTCGAACCGAGAGATGGCGCCACGCGTGAAAGTAAGAAGCGGAGCGCGCGGAAAGGACAGGATGATTTTATTGCCGCCTGGGCATCCAAACAAAACTTCTTTGCGGTTTTACAGTTCAGGCTTCTGGCTCTTCCTATTACTTGCCAATTACAGATCGGACTACTGTTCAAATAATGCCTTCCATTCTCCGAAATAAAGACGAAGTCGAACTTTTTCTGAATAAATTTATTTTAATACTCATTTTCAACAACAAGAAAAAATGAATTTTCAACTTTAAATAAAATCGTTAAAAGCAAAAAAAATTAGTTTTTAACAAAATAGAGACATTTTAAACATTTTCTACTTCAAAAATTAGTTTTGAACAAGAAAAAAAAGAATTTATAACTAAAGAAATTAATTTTTCAATAAAATGATAAATCATAAAACCAAAAATGGATTTTTAACAAACAATTGGAATTTCAAAATGAAAAAGTTTAAATTTTAACAAAAAATAGAATAGTTAAATTTCTAGGTAAAAAATTAATTTTCAACAACAAATAAAGCGTTTTTTCAAACCAAGGAAATGAGTTTTTAAACAATATGATAAATCTTCAACCAAAAAAAATGAATTTACGAGAAAAAAGTGGAATTTTAAAAGAAAAAAGATCAAGTTTTGACTTAAATGGAATACATAAATTTCTAGTCAAAGAAAATAAACTTTTAACAACAAAAACAACAAATTTTCAACTTAAAAAATAAGTGTTTAAACAAAATGAAAAAGGTTCAACCAAAAAAATTAGTTATATAAAATAGTGGGATTTTAAAATAGAAAATTTCTAGTTAAAACAAATAATTTTTAAAAAAAATTTTCTACTAGAATTTTGAAAAAAATTTAAATTATAGGCTAAAAAGATGAATTTTCATCTCAAAAGGAAAAAAATATAATTTTCTACTAAAAATAATTTTTTTCCACCAAATAGATTAATTTTAAATGAAATAATTATATTTCCTATCAGGTAGATTTATTTTTTACCAAAAAGAAATAGTTAAATTTTATTTTAAAAACTAATTTTTAATTTAAAAAAATTAATTTTGTACAGAACAGATGATTTTGCCACCAAATAGTAGAATCTTCAAGACAAAAAAAATTGTTAAACAAAATTTAAATTACGAAACAAAAGGATTACTTTTTTAATTAAAAAAATAGTGGGATTTTAAAATAAAAAAGATCAAATTTTAACAGAAAATACAAATGTTAAACTTCTAGTTAAAACAAATAATTAAACAAAAAAAGAATTTTTATCTTAAGAAATAAATTATTACTCTTGTAGATATAATAATAATAGTATAATAGTTACAATAATAGTATATTAATAAAATAATAATAGAAATAAGCAACTTTTTCAATATTTTTATTTGTTGAATTCAACAATTGACAATTTAAAAATATTCAATTAAAATTTCTTTTATATTTAATTTTCTTCAGTTTTCGATAATAATTTTAAATACAGCTTACTTTTAATAGAATTTACGACAGTTGAATTTTAAATTTAAACTTTTCTTCGATTTTCAACCATTGAATTCTCAGGCACTCATACCTCAATTATTCTTAAATTTTCTTAAATTTTCACGAATTAAATTTTCAAATGTTAAGAATGACAGAAAATTGATCATTGAATTTTCAAGACTTGAAAATTTAATTTTTTTAATTCTCTTCATTTAAACAGTTGAATTTTCCACTGTTGATAATTTAATAATTAATTTTCTTCTATTTTTAATATTGGAAAATTAAATTTCTCAATTTTTTAACATTTAATATTCAATTGTCAACAAATTATTTTTCATCTGTTGAGAATTCAATTACTGATAACTGAAGAAAAATAAATTCAATTTTCTTCAATTTCAACTATTGAAAACTTAATTTTCAACCATTGTCTTTAACTTTTAACAGTGGTAAATTCAACTATCAATTTTCTTTAATTTTTCACCATGGAAAATTTGATTTTTAACAACTGAATTGCCATAAAAAAATTTAGATAAATTTTGATTTTTTCGAAAATGGGTCGCCACTGCGATCATCATTGTCGTCGAAGCAGATACGCTTGGACATTTTTTATCATATTTCGAAAACCAAGAAAAATCTGATGAATTCCAAGAAATGTTTCCCCAATTAGCACTTTTTTTTTTTAATTCTGGTCACTCTTAGCATTTTTCAAAAGATTTTTAAACAGTCTATTTCAGAGTAGGCTTGGTTTTAAAACCGTTAACTGAAAACAAAACTTTTAATTGTGAGAGTGGAAATAGAAATCTTAAGAGTTTTTGGAACCTTCTAGAATTTTCTACTAACTAATTTTGGAAAATTTTTTTTTTTTTAATCAGAAAATAACCAAGCGTTTTTGCGTCGGGTCTCTGCCTCATCGAGGCAGATACGCTTGGACATTTTTGTTCATAACTCGGGAACCCACGAAGATTATTCAATCTTTATTGGCCTGAATTAAAGATAAGACTTCGAAATTATTCTCTATAATTTTCATACTTTTACTAAAATTATTCTGGTCATTCCACACGTTGAAGTCAAGCTACAAAATTCGAGAATTTCTTGATTTTTTTTAAAGCCTCCCACGTCGTATATTCTCTTCAAAAGATCAAAAATACCACTATTAGGGGTCATTCGACCCGAAGTTTGATAAACTGTCGAACCTTTTTTTTCAAAAGTGTCGCCCTCTTGTTTTTAAACGATTAATCACTTTTCAGAGAAAGCAGCAATTTTTGGTTGAGCTTGTCTAGAAAAAAAAAATTCAGTTTGATGAAGCGAATATTTTGAAGAGCATCTATTTTGATTTCAACCACGAATGAGGGAAGAAAGGCAGGCAGGCAAGACACAAATCACTCGACTAACCGCGAAAAATGTAAATTCTCCGAGACTTACCCTCGCTTGCGGTCCTAAGCGTTAAAGTACTCGGGTGCAAAGTGAGAAAATCGGTCGACAAAGCGTCGAGGCAACTATATTTAACTTTCCAGCATGGAATGTGGATACAGCTTCGAAATGGTTTGTTTGTCCACGCTTTATCTCACTTGCCGACTTGCCGTCTTGCAGTAAAATCAGACTGGCCGCTAGTCGCCAACCAGAATACTTCTGTTCTGTCCCAAGGGCTACTGAAACAACTGCGCTCCAATGCATCTCAATTACTTCGCCTTGCGTGGGATTACTCCGCGTTTCATAAGATTACTCCGCGTTGAAAAATATTACCCCGCGGTGCAATATGTTACCCCGCGTTTCATAAGATTACTCCGCGGTGCAATATTTAACTCCGCGTTTCATAAGATTACTCCGCGTTGCAAAATATTACCCCGCGGTGCAATATGTTACCCCGCGTTTCATGAGATTACTCCGCGGTGCAATATTTTACTCCGCGTTGCAAAATATTACTCCGCGTTTCATAAGATTACTCCGCGTTGCAAAATATTACCACGCGGTGCAATATGTTACCCCGCGTTTCATGAGATTACTCCGCGGTGCAATATTTTGCTCCGCGTTGCAAAATATTACCCCGCGGTGCAATATTTTACCCCGCGATTCATGAGATTACTCCGCGGTGCTATATTTTCCTCCACGTTGAAAAATTTTACCCCACGTTGCAATATTATATTCCGCATTTCATGATAATACTCCGCGTTGCAATATCTTACTTCACGTTGCAGAATATTACTCCGCGTTGCAATATATTACTACATGTTGCAGAACATTATTCCGCAGTGCAATATTTTACTCCGTGTTGAAAAATTTTACTCCGCGTTGCAATATTATATCCCGCATTTCAGGATATTACTCCGCGTTGCAAAATATTACTCCGCGTTGCAATATATTACTCCGCGTTGCAGAATATTACTCCACGGTGCAATATTCTACACCGCATTGAAAAATTTTACCTTGCATTTCAATTTTATATTCCGCATTTCATGATATTACTCCGCGTTGTGAAATATTACTCCGCGTTGCAATATATTACTCTACGTTGCAGAATATTACTCCGCGGTGCAATATTATGCTCAGCGTTTCATGAGATTACTCCGCGTTGCAAAATATTTCTCCGCGGTGCAATATTTTACTCCGCGTTTCATGAGATTACTCCGCGTTGCAAAATATTATTCGGTGGTGCAAAATTTACTTCGCGTTTAATAAGATTACTTCACGTTGAAAAACATTACTCCGCGTTGTAAAATATTACTCCGCGTTGCAGAATATTACTCCGCAGTGCAATATTTTACTCCGCGTTGAAAAATTTTACTCCGCGTTGCAATATTATATCCCGCATTTTATGATATTACTCCGCGTTGCAAAATATTACTCCAAATTGTAAAATTTTACTCCGCGTTTCATGAGAATACTCCGCGTTGCAAAAAATTACTTGGCGTTGCAAAATATTACTCCGCGTTGAAATATTTTGCTCAGCGTTTTATGAGATTACGCCGCGTTGCAAAATATTACTTGGCGTTGCAAAATATTATTCCGCGTTTCAAAATATTACTCCGCGTTGAAATATTTTGCTCAGCGTTTTATGAGATTACGCCGCGTTGCAAAATATTACGCTGCTTCGCAAAATATTTCTCCGCGTTGCAAAATAATACTCCACGGTGAAATATTTTACTCCGCGTTTCATGTGATTACTCCGAGTTGCAAAATTTTACTTGGTGTTGCAAAATATTACTCCGCGTTGAAATATTTTACTCCGCGTTTCATGAGATTACTGCGCGTTGCAAAATGTTACTTGGCGTTGCAAAATATTACTCCGTGTTGAAATATTTTACTCCGCGGTGCAATATTTTACTCCCCGTTTCAGGAGATTACGCCGCGTTGCAAAATATTACTTGGCGTTGCAAAATATTATTCCGCGTTTCAAAATATTACTCCGCGTTGAAATATTTTGCTCAGCGTTTTATGAGATTACGCCGCGTTGCAAAATATTACGCTGCTTCGCAAAATATTTCTCCGCGTTGCAAAATAATACTCCACGGTGAAATATTTTACTCCGCGTTTCATGTGATTACTCCGAGTTGCAAAATTTTACTTGGTGTTGCAAAATATTACTCCGCGTTGAAATATTTTACTCCGCGTTTCATGAGATTACTGCGCGTTGCAAAATGTTACTTGGCGTTGCAAAATATTAATCCGCGTTGAAATATTTTACTCCGCGGTGCAATATTTTACTCCGCGTTTCATGAGATTACTGCGCGTTGCAAAATATTACTTGGCGTTGCAAAATATTATTCCACGTTTCAAAATATTACTCCTCGTTGCAAAATATTGCTCCGCGTTGCAATATTTTACTAAATACTTGAATTTAAAATAAAATTCAACCATAAAAATGTATTTTATAACAACAAGAAAATTGTTTATAAAAATTCAGTGATTTCGAACCAAAAAGTTGCATTTGTAACTAAAAAATATTAATCTACAATAAAAAACTGGAATAGTTAACAAAAAAAAATAATTTTCATCCAAAGAGAAGAATGTCCCACTTAGAATGATAAATCTTTAACAAAAAAATTCATTTTTTACTAAAAATTAATAATTTGTGATCAATAATTGCATAGTTACATTTTTATTTGAAGAAAATAATTTGCAAAAAAAAGAAACTCATTTTCAACCAAATGATTGGATTTTCAACTAAAAAGATGAATTTTCAAGCGAAGAGACCAATTTTTAACAAACAGGAAGAAAGAAAGAATGTAAAAAAATTTATTATGATTGTCGACCAAAAAAGCTTTTTTTTAACAGAATGCATTAATTTATAACTGAAGAAGATTCATTTACAAACAAAAATGGAAATAATAGAATTTTCAGTAAAAGACATTAGTTTAAAAAAAAAACATTTTTTATCAAAATAGTCACACTTTCAACCTAGAAGATAAATTTTCTAAAAAAAAATAAATTTTAATACAATAAATTAATTTGCAACTAAATAGTTACATTATTAAATAAATATTTTCATTTTAACCAAATATTTAAATGTTCGACCAAAAAGTTAAATTTTCAACTAAACTAAAAAGAAAAAATGAAAAAAACATGCAACTGAATCGTTACACTTTTAAATAAATTTTTTTATTTTAACCAAATATTTAAATGTTCGACAAAAAAGTTATTTTAAAAAATGTATTTAATTTAAAAAAATTAAATTAATTTAAAAAATTTATTTAAAATTAACAAATTTTCAACCAAATGCTCGAATTTTAACTGAAAAGATAAATTATCACCTGAAAAGTAATTAATTAAATATTCACTTTAAAAAATTAGTTTCCAATTTAAAAAGTGAATTTTCGACAATAAAGTAAAATTTTTTACAAAGAAGATTAATGATTTATTAAATAGTTAAATTTTCAACCAAGAAGATTAATTTTTGACAGTAAAAGACGAGCGGTCCGGTTGCCGCCTTGATTAAACACTAAACCCATTTTCGTCTCAGATCACTAATGGTTTTCTTCTCTTTTCCAAGAAAAACCTCATAAACTCCAAGGCAGGTTTCTCCAATTAACACTTTTTTCAAATCTAGGCCAATCTTTCAAATTTTTTTTTTCTAACATTTTTTAATCCGTTAGCCGAAAGCAAACCTTTTAATTTCAGAGCGGAAATAGGACAATTTAATTTAATTGTAACTCACTACAATTTTGATTCAATTTTGAAAAATACTACAAAAAAAATCGATAGCAAATCCTTTAAATTCCTATTACATTTTCAACAAAATAGTAATAGTTCTAGAAGATTGAACACACTTCTGAAATTTGTAAAAATATTATAAAACATTCTGTGAAAAAATCTGTCGTTTCGCTGGGAATCGAACCCAGGTGTCCCGATCGCCAATCGGTTCCACTAACCCCTAAGCTACCAGCCAGATCAAGAATTATTCACCACTTTTCTGTAATCTTCTGCAATCTTCTCAATTAACCTCTAACCCATTAAAATGTAAAATTCCATGAAATCTAGAATCCTTTCAAAAAAATAACAGCTAGTAAATTGGAATTCTTTTCGGAGCGATTGAAAAGAGCAGAGGCGACTAAAGAAGCCCTATTATGTAAATCGACCGTAAGGATCTGCATTAGGTGAAGTTACCTTAATTTTTCCCTGTCAGAGTAGAATGATCACATTGATCAAATTGATCACTGGTGTGTAATCTATAGGGTTTTCATTAGCTCAAAAGTTGAATCGAATAAATCAGAAGGCTCCCGTACGATTCTGACAATGAATGGGCTTGGCCGGTCAGCGTCATGATCGTGTATTGATGGGGATGGTGTTGAATCGTAACGAGGGTTAAAATGGCCCATACTTGAATGACGATAAATCATCCTCTCTCGTCTCACTCAGACAAGGTCATTGGCCAGCCCAAAGATTTCAACTCGAGATATCATTGTCGCTCTCCTTCTATCTCTTCTCCTCCTGCTATCTCTTTCTTTCTGGCTCTCCTTCTATTTCTTTCTCTCATTCTTTTGTTGTTCTCTTGCCTTCTTCTATCTCTTATTCTTTTCTTCGCCTTCTATCTCCTGTTCACTTTCTATATTTTTCTCTCTCGCTCTCCTTATTTTTTTGCTCTCTTGCCCTCCTATCTCATGTTCTCCTTTTATTTATTCTCTATCTATTGTTCTATTATTCTCCTTCTATCTCTTGCACTCCGTCTATCCCTGGCTTTCTTCTTCTCCTTCTACCTCTTGTTCTCTTCTTCTCCGTCTATCTCTTGCTTTCTTGCTCTCCTTATGGCTATTGCTTTCTATCTCTTGTTCTCCCTCTATCTATTGCTTTCTTCCACTCCTTATATCGATTGTTCTCCTTCTATTCCTTGCTCTTCTTCTCTCACTTGCTCTCCTTCTGTTTCTTCCTCTTCTTCTATTTCCTGCTCTCTTAGCCTCCTTCTACCCCTTGCTCTGTTATCTATTATAATCATTCTATCACTTGTTCTAATTCTATCTATTGCTTTCATTCACTCCTTCTATTTATTATTTTCCTTCTGTATCTTGCTCTCCTTCTATTCCTTGCTCGCATTCTCTTTTCTTCTCCCTTAGTTACTATTCTTCTAATTCCTGCTCTCTTGTCCTCAAGCTATCTCTTGTTCTCCGTATACGTCTTGCTCTTCTTCTATCTCTTGCTCTCTTGTAATCCTTCTATCTCTTCCTTTCTTTCTCTCCTTATCTTATCTCTTCCTCTCCTTATCTCGCCTTCTCTCTTGCTCTCCTTCTATCTCTTTTTCTACTTATATCTTTTGTTCTCCTTCTATTTCTTGATCTCCCTCTTTCTTTTTCTTTTTATCTCCTTGTATTTCTTGCTCTCTTGCTCTTCCTCTATCTCGAGCTCACGAATCTCTTGCTCTTCTCCTATCTCTTCCTCTCCTTCTTTCTCTCTGTAAATCCTACCTGTTCGAAACCAGGAAGTATCCCAAAAACGTGCAATGGTTTCTTCAAATTAGAGGAGAGTTGTCATGCGAATTTGGCATTTGCGTCCACGTAACTCTCTTGCGGATCTTATTTCCGGGCGGAAATTAGCTGTTCAGCTTTTGGATTCTAGGTCGAGGCTAATTTTACCTTGATGAACTGATTGATAGGTGAATTAATAGTCAACAGTGCACAGTGGGAAAGAAGATTTGCGAGGGGAAAACAAATTCTGTAGATAGGCAGGGTTGTTTCTGGACCAGAAAAACTACCTTATCGACTTTTATAACATTATGCAACTCAAGTGGTTCGTATCTGTGCTTCATTTTTTGTTAAATGCTAATTTTCTACAAAAAATTAATTACTAAACAAATTATCGAATTTTGAACCAAAATAAAGATTTATCAACAAGAAAAATGAATTTTAACAAAGTAGTTCAAATTTTAACCAAACAGCAGTTCAGTTTTCAACCAAGTAATTGAATTTAAAAAAAATTCAACTAAAAAAGAATTAGTTTAATTTTAAGTTGAAAAAATTAATTTTGAGCCAACCACAAAATCGAATAATTTGAAAAATGTAGAAATCTATTTAAATGATTTTAAGCCCTTTTAAATAACCTTTTAAAATTAATTTTTGACGCACAGAAAATTATTTTTAATTTCCCCAGGAATCTTTACAAATTCATTTATTATCTCAAAACCTTTGAAAATCCTTGAAAGGCTTCCAAATTTTATTTCGAAATCTTAAAAAATCTTGATTTTGATTCAAATCTTAAATTATTTTTGAAATTTTCTCAAAAGTGGTAAGTGTCTTTTTAAATGATATAGACTTCTACTGCAAATTTTGAAAAATCTTTCAAAATTTTATAGATCTACCTAAAAATCTTCCAGATTCTTTTTAAAAAATTCTGGAAATATTTTTAAACAAATTCTTCTGCATTAACTTCTAAAAATAAATAATCATTTTCCCAGGTATTTTAAGAAAATTATTTTATTACCTTAAAACCTTTCAAAATCCTTCCAAAGCTTTAAAATCTTATTTCAAGATCCAGATTCTTTTTTGAGAATTTTAAACATCTTTTGAAATAATCTCTTAAAATTAATTCAAAAAAATAAAGAATCATTGTAAAAATGTTTCCAGCAATCTTAAGAAAATTTCCTATGCTCTAGAAACATTTCAAGACTCTTGAAAAGCTTCTTTTTTCGAAATATAAAAAATAAAGTACTACAGATTTTCTATAAGAATTTATGGATCTTTGGATTTTTTCAACAATTATTTTTCAATTCTATTTGTTCAAGTATTCTTTCATTTTTTTCAAAAGTGGAAATTGTTTTCAGTAAGGTAATTTAAATCTCAATTTTATTATAATCTAAAAATTTGCTTCATTTAAAAAAATTCTAAGGTTCATATTTTACCTTGAAGAAGAATTTCCTGTATGGTACAAAATAAGATAAGTATGTAAAACTGAAATTTTAATAACTTCAGAAATTCGACTTTTTGACACAAAGCCCCCTATAGCGATCTCTAAATATTTATTTCTTAAACCTGACGAAAATAGGGCATTATTCGGTTTGCCAAAAGATAGAATTTTGTCAAATGACAAAGAAAAAAAAGATCATAGAATATTTTTAAACACTTTAGTTCTGAAGGTCGAATAGGGTAAACATTGACCTGGAAAGGGAAAAGAGCAGAACAAACCACATCTCAGATAAATATAACATTATCGCTTGACGATCCCACGACCATTATCTCTCCTCAGTGACTCAGAAACTGTCACCTTTCATTCAGAAAATTTGATGAAAGCATTGTCGAAAATGTTCAGAGAAATTGGAGATGAGATCATCCTTTTCCCCTCTGATAATAAAAACGATTCCAAAAAGGACTGTCGAATTTAGAGAGGGTTGTACAATGGACAATGATGCTAAGATGGTCAGAACCACCGTTAGGTTACGAACCAGGTTCGAGGGTATCGTAATCTGTGATTTACCGATCTGAACAAAGATATGGATCCTGCTGAATCATTCTTTGTCAACATTCATCACAACACAAAATCTTTCTATGACCACCTGTCGCTCTTCCTAATCCTGTGCTCTCCCAAATGTCGATCGCGATATCACTTAGCTAGCATGTTCCTCAAATTGACACCAAGGGCTATCTACTCCTCACATTTTTCACTTCAGACCAAATCATAAGTCATCAGAATTTACCGCGCCAAATAGTTCTTCACACTAAATTTGTAGCTATATTTACCTGGAACAAATTGATCCAAGAATCGTTTCGATTTTATGGATGATGGTCTAGGGTCTTTATGATGAATTCATAGTATCAATTGCATGCCACTGTAGAAAGAAGGATACCTTCAGGTTCAGCGTGCTGGCTTGTTCAGGATTATTTACAAATTGAACATTCTTTTTGGGAACATCTAAAGAGAAAACAGACTTCTTAAACATGTTCTCTCGAATTTTTCTTTATACTGATATTGATTCTCGTATCAACTGAATACCATTGTAGCAAATGACGGCTTCAGATTTAGTGTGCTAATTTGTCCAGGATTATTGTCCAATTAAAAGTTCTAGGAAACATGGAAATGTTGTGTTCTCTTAAATATCGATCGCGACATCATTTAGTATGTTCCTCACAATGATACCAAACGATATCTATTATTTACTCCCAACATCTTTCATTTTGAACCAAATCATAATTTGGCAGAATTTTCCCCACAAAATAGTTCCTCACACTAAATCTGTTGGTATTAAATTTATCTGGAACAAAATGATCCAAGAATGGTTTTGGTTTCAGAATAATGGTCTTGGTGTCTTTATGTTGATATCGATTTTCGTACCAATTGAGTAGAAAAAAGGATATCTTCAGATTTAATGTGCTGCGTTGTTCAGAATTATTTGCAAATTGAAAATTCTGTTTGGAAACATCTAAAGTGAAAACAAACTTCCTAAACATGTTCTCTCAAATGTTTCTTTATACTGATATTGACTCTCGTATCAATTGAATACGATTGCAGCAAATGACAGCTTCAGATTTAGTGTGGTAATTTGTCCTCACAATGATACCAAGGGATATCCTTTATCTACTCCCAACATCTTTCATTTTGATCCAAATCATATTTCGGCAGAATTTCACCCACAAAGTAGTTCCTCACACTGAATCTGTAGGTATCAAATTGATTTGGATCAAAATGATCCAAGAATAGTTTTATTCTTTAGGATAGTCGTTTTCGTACCAACTGAATACCATTGTAGCAAAAAGAATACATTCAAATTTAATGTGCTGACTTAATGTGCCACAATGATATTCTGGCTTCTTTAGAATTATTTACAAATTGTAAGGTCCTTTTGGAAATATCTGAGGTGAAAATTACATTCCTATTTTATTTCTCTCAAATATCGATCGCGCTATCACTCAGACAATATGTTCCTCTCATTGACGCCAAGGAACTCTTTACGTTTTTAATTTTAAACAAAATCGTCTCGCAGAATTTTCTCCAAGAAATATTTGATCTCGTATCAATCAAATACCATTGTAGTTAAACGATACATTTAGATTTAATTTGCTTACTAATCCAGGATTAATTAGAAAATGAAAGTTCTTTCTGCACAAAATATTTCCTCAAACTAAATCTGTAGGTGTCAAATTGATCTGGAACAAAATGATCCCAAAATGTTTTTGGGTTTCATGATAAGATTGTTTCCAAATGCAAAAGTCCTTTTGGAAATATCTGAAGAGAATGAATTCCTAATCATGTTCTCACATTGACACCAGGTTTTTAACTATTTTGTTAACATTTTTTGTTTATTTAAATACTCATGTATTTGGTTTGAAAGTCAAAAATATATCTTTTTTGGTTGAAAATCCAATTACTTTGTTGCAAGTTGAACTACTTTGTCAAAAATCAAGATTTCTGGTTGAAGATTTAAATATATTCCTAAAGACTTTTTCCCTTTTTTTTCGTTATGAATGAACTTTTTTTCTAGCAAAAATTGAAGTATTTCGTTGTAAAAATAATATTCTTTCTTAAAAATTCTATTTGGTTTGCATTAATGCGCTTTGTTGAAAATTAAAAAATTTTGTTATACAGAATTCTTTATGGTTGTAAAGTCATTCTTTTGAAGAAAATTCTTCTTTGTAGTTGAAGATTCAAATATTTTTTTGGAAATTCTTTTTTTTTTCTAATAATAATGTTTTGGACTGGAAATCTAGTTATTCCATTTTTTGTTGAAACTGTATCTTTCATAGTTGAAAATTAAACAATTTGGTTGAAGATTAAATGAAATTCTTAAAAATTCTTTTTTTGTCCTGAAAATTTAACTATTTCATTAATGATGCTAATTTGTCTTTCTGTGTTAAAAATTCATGTATTTTGTCGAAATTTCGTTTTTTTTTGTTAGACGTTTAAAAGTCTTGCTTCAAAATTCATAAAAAACCCAACTATTATATTTTTTGTATAGAAAAAAATTCCAGTTAAATAATTATCACTTTAGTTAAAAAAATCATCTCTTTGGTTGTAAAATTTAACTTATTTGTCAGTAACAACAAATAAAAAAACCAAATAATTCCATTACAATTTTTCCTACAAACCATTTTCTCACTCTAAATCCGATGATTGACCTGAAACAGAATTATTCAAGAATGAAGAGCAGTCTTTCGTTCCTTTATGTGGATACAGATTTTCGTATCAATCAAAAACCTTTCTAGCCAAAGGGTTACACTCAGTAACATGCATTTACAAATTGAGCAGTGGGATGCAATAATTGCCTGCTTGTATTTTCCGAAGACACTTGTGCTGCACATTCTTTCATGAAGAACAAATAAAAAACCACTATCTAATCACAAGTTTACCTACAAAACATTTCCTCACTCTAAGTATGAAGATCCAGGAAAATTTATTTACAAATTGAGCAGTGGGATGCAATAAGAGCCTACTTGTATTTTCCGAAGACACTTGTGCTGCACATTCTTTCATGAAGAACAAATAAAAAACCACTATCTAATCACAAGT
>JAAAKG020191113.1:23981-46744 GCA_010014905.2 Druon quercuslanigerum
TTTGTTTATAAAAATTGTTTAAATAATGATTTATTGTTGTCAGTTTGCAAAGTATCATAGCAAAGAGTCATCGGAAAAACATCTTAGTTAATACTGTAAACAAAAATTGAGATTATTCAATGAAATGTCGCCAAACTGTGCATTTGTTTATAAAAATTGTTCAAATAATGAATCATTGTTGTCAATTTGCAAAGTATCATAGTAAAGCGTCATCGGAAAGGCATACATAGTTGATTCCGTAAACAAAAATTGAGCCTATTCATTGAAAATTCGTCAAACTGTGAATTTGCACATCAAAATTGTTTAAACAATTACTGAAAAGTATCTATTATTATTTAATCATAATGTGAAATTTATTTCTCCCACATTAAATAGAAAATCTATTAATTTCAATGAGCCAATCATTGCCGAACTCTAAAAATGACTTTTCGTCACTACTTTGTTT
Organism: Druon quercuslanigerum; assembly: GCA_010014905.2. Lineage (NCBI taxonomy): Eukaryota > Metazoa > Arthropoda > Insecta > Hymenoptera > Cynipidae > Druon > Druon quercuslanigerum. Next base: position 24,427 of record JAAAKG020191113.1, read on the forward strand.
ATAACACAATATAAATTTTTTTTAATTATTTGAACAAAATAAAAACTATTCTCATGTAGTTTTAACGCTGTTTTAAAATCTTCTTTGATAAATCACAAGTCTTTTCAAAATTCGAAACGCTTTTCTTAAAAAAAAATGTCCACGGGAATTTTTTGGCCAAACTGCGTGTAGCTAAGGCTTCTTCATCAACAACAGGCCCTGCCTATCTACAATTCTGCATCAATATGAAATCCTGAAAGCGAGTATTCTACAATTTGCGTTTCTAATTTTTTTTTTTAATACTTCCTTTCGCTATTCTGTCAATAGTTACTAACATGAAGGAACGGACAAGAAAATAAATGGCGGAAAGGGGTTTCGATTAGGCTTCCCGAAATGTATAAACAAACTTTAAAGCCGGATATACATGCAAGGGAAGTCTTGGGTGAACCCATCCACGAAAGTCTATTCTTAGTTGATGCTTCCTTGACTCGACTAAATTCGACTGAATATTTGTTTTGATTTGAGGTTATAAGCGCCTGCATCGGATTTCCCGAGACCCACCCATCTGCTCTTTTAAGGCCTTTTCGTACCTACTCGTTCAAGTCGTGGCTTCTAGTTTTATTTAAAAGGCAGTCGCGATCTTTATCAGTGAATCGTACACTTTCGCTCTCCAGAGATTCAAGGCGTGACGTACCTACTTTAATATAAAGTAGCTCGCTTAAATTACCGTCTATTTCAATTTATTCCAACAGGGAGTGCACCTGCTGAGCAGGGAATTTTCACCCTTTCATAAAGGTCATTTTAAGCCTTTTTTATTTTAGACACATCCGCTCTTTCTATAAATAATTGCAATTCCCCGCTCTTAGTTTCTTTTAATAAGAGGAAATTACGCGAAGAAAGAAAAACATGCGAATGGAAATTCACTGAAAAAATCCCACGGTTGTCTTAAAAATTCTCTTTTAAATTATTTGCTATCTAGAAGAATCCGATGTTATGATAAAGTTATGAAAGATATGATGAATTTTAAATTTATCAATCAAAATTTAGTCAATCGTCAAACATCAGTTTGCCTTAGCTTATCTTTAATCCTCAATCTATAATCACCAATTGTCAATCGTCAATAATGATATGATGAAATTGAAATTCATTTCCCAGAAAGTGTGCAGATCGATGGTGTTTTATTTTTGAGCGAGTCAGTCTATCTTGTCGCGTTTCATAAATAATCGACTGGATATTTTTTTTTCGCGAACTTCCGACATCTCGCGGCTGTCGCACTTTCTGTGAATCTAAAACCCCGTTATCTTGGCAATGTCCCCGGCAGTAACAAGGATCGTAAAGTACGAATCGAATTATTCCCTAGCACGACATTGTCTCAGGACGGCGGCATTTGACAGTTCTGAATAATCGCGTTCTCCGGAGACGCGAAACTTTTATAGGAAGTGCACATTAATTTCACGAGGAGATATCCGGTAATGAATTAAACAAGGTTTAATCAAAGGCAATTCCTCTTCTGAATTCAATTTAGAACTTTTCAGCCTGCATGCAATCTTTGTGGAACGTGGAATATTGGGTTACATGTAGGTATTCAGTTTTTAAACGACTATTTTGATTGAGTTTTACGCGAATGAGTTTTCTATTAAAAACGGCTCTAGATTAATTTTTTCATTTAATTTTGTTGAAGAAATTATCATCGTTTGTAGACTGCTTAATATCCTGAAATTTCGACTCACCTCCTCGTGATACCATCTCTGTTGCAGAATGGCCCAGCATCTTCTGCAGTGACAAACGTCCTTCTCCCTGAAGTTGTCATTCCTCTCCTTATCTCTTTCCCTCTCTCTCGTCATCTGTGGAGGCGGGGGTGGTACCGGGGGTGGCAAAGGACTCGTAGCAACTTCGAGACTATCCGAACTCGAATTGTGTCTCCTCGGAGGAGTAATATTAGTCACATTCCTCTGATTTGAATTCGCAGAAACTGGTGGAGCTTGTCTAATTTCACTCGATCTTTTATCATTTCCCGATCGGGAATAAGGCGAAGAAACATAAACATTCATCGAGCACTTGGATGTCGTTGGCTGAGGTTGAGGTCTCAGGAAATCATCCAGAAGGTAAAAACTCTGCGCCCTGTTTGACCTTGTCGATCGGTTCTCCAAAATCCCACTGGTGTCGCCTCCATTTTTAGCCATATCCCTACTCACAGAATCACGATTGTTTATTGACTCCCGATTATTCGCAACATTCTCAATCCTCTCTTCCTCAATCTCCCGATCAGCATCCTCCTGGAAAAGTCGCCTCCCAACTTTGGATCTTCCATTAAAATCTCCATTTTCCCGATACTGGGATTTTGAAATAACTCTTGCGGAATAAGAATGAGGGTAGGAATTAGTTTCGATTGTAGAAGTACTCATCATCGAATCCCGATTTTTGTTGTTTTCGCCACCCTCGATCATCGAAGCACTCGCATTGTGGTAGAAGAAGGTTTGACTCGATCGGGATTGAGCATCTCCATTTCCTGGAGTTCTCAAGAGGGCACCAAGGGATCTCCATTTCCTGTCTTGACCAGAGCAGGAAGAACTCCATTTCCGCTCGTTTCGTTCTGGTGCTGTCAGAGCAGAATTTACAGACCATTTGCGTTCTTTAGTTGGTGATGTGACGCTACCTGGAACCATGTTATTGGGCCATCTTCTTTCTCGAGATGGTGATGCTGTTGTCGTGGAAGCTGTAGTTGTTGGGTTTATTGCACCTGACCATTTTCTTTCTGATGAGGAGGAGGAATTAGACACATTAGGATCCTCTCGTTGTTTGGTTTTCCACCAAGAAGAAGTGGATGCTGTAAAAAGAACGAGAGCGCCTCTCAGAGGATTTTGGTGGTTCTTGGAGTTTTTTTCATCCTTTGGTTGATAGTAGCTTCCTATTTCTCGATCACTCAAGGTTTCTTTCTCCCTTTCTTCTTCACGATGAAGAATTGCATTAGTGCTCCGGAGTCTTGGCCTGATTTTGACAAATCCGTAGTCGTTGGAATCAATATAAGGATGGTCGGTAGTAAGAGTATCTCTGTTTCTAGAATCGGAACTTCCAATTTGGGTTTGATGATGCTGAAGTGAACTTAAACCACTGTACTGATGAGTGCTAAGTGGAAGACTCGGTTGTTGAGGCAAGGTTGAAGTTCGAGCTCTGTGACCTTCACTAGAGCCCCTTTGAAGACATGAAAAACTCGCCGAGTGTCGAAGACTCGAGGGCGGATTGCTGGGTTGACTAACCCCCAACATTGTTTATTCTTCTAAAAAATTGAGCTTATTTCCCAAAATTAGGTCCTCAGTTTTCGGCAGTGAGATCTCAGTCTTTTGTTGAAGAATTGCGAGCGAATCGAGTTTCTGCTCGACATTTTTTTTATCAGCCTTGTTTTTATCAGCCTGGGTTCTGGAACAGAAAGAAAGGACGAGGGTAGGGACTAGCAAAGTAAAAAGAAAACTACGAGTAGCGATGACGATGACACAAATGAAATCAGATGGTCGACAATTCTGAGTTGACTCTGCTGAAACGCTAAAGAAAAATTGAAAGGTTAATTTATTTCCAAGAGGGGAGTTCATGTAAAGTTTTCTGGGAAGCCTATCCCCTCTTGGAAAGCCTTTCAGTTTTACTCACAATCAGCAGAAACTTATCAGAAACTTATAGAACTAGAATTGTGTTTGCGATAAAAAAAGGAATTCCTTACATGACCGAGTGAATGAAACAATGAGACTAGTAAGAAGCTTGGGAGATCTTGGCGAGATAAAAAATAAATAAAGGATTCCAGGTTCTACTGGGTGTCGTTGCAGTTTGAATAATCACGAAACAATTAACTACTAAATCCATTTCCTAATTGGCTGAGTCTAGACGCTAATTAACTCCAATTATGAAATGGAATTACTCAAATTAGCATAATGCCCACTACCTATGCCTGCAGGTCGCCGGTGCAGAACCAGGGACGGCTTTTGTATGCAGCCTCTTAAAACTTAAAACCTTATCTATATTAATTTGAAAAATGATAGTTTCTTTTTGTTTAGGCCCAGAAAAATGGCAGTTAGGCCGGAATTAGGATTGGATGGCCTTACAAGAATAAAAACGAGAATCATCAAAATCGTAGTTAGGCCAGGGAAATAATGGCTAGTACTGGGTTAAACTCGGCCATTCTTATTCTAATAAAATTAGACTCCTGAAATCGTGGTTAACCCGGGAAAATTTTGGTAAGGCCAGGAATAGTTCTAGGAGCGTCAGAGAATTTGTTATAAAATTCAAAATTCCATGACTTTACCAGATTATCATGTCGCCTGTATAATATTTAAGAAGCAGAACTGGGGGTTTTAAAAATATTTAATAAAATACATTATTCTTGAGGTTGTTTATACTTCCTCTTATAGAAAATCCCTTACTTTTATATGATTTTTCGTGAATCCCTGGTTTTTCCTGAAAAACATAATCTTAGATAACTTAAGAATAAACATCGTAATGAATCCGGAAAATCTTGTTTAGATAATTAATCCCAAAAATAGTGGTTACACCAAGGATAGACTTCAATATTCTCATTCGAATTAATGCTGGGATCATGAAAATCTCGGTTAGGCCTGAAAAATCTTGTTCAGACGAATGCTAGACTTAGATATTCTCATTGGAATCAATTTAAGGTTTATGAAACTCGTAGTTCGGTATAAGAAATTTAGATTAGGTCAAGGATAGACTTACTTATTCTCATTGAAATAAAGATTAGACTTCTAAAAATCACATCTATTCCCAAGAAATCTTGTTCAGGTCAATGATAGACTTGAGTCTTGTAACAGAAATCAAGTTAAAGTTCATAGAAATCGTAGACAGGCCATAGAAATCTTGGTTAGGTCAAATGTAGACTTGGGTATTCTCATTTGAACCAATATTAGGCTAATAAAAATCGTAGTTAGACCCGGAAAATTTTGGTTAATTGAAGGATAGACTTGGATATTCTCACTATCATTAAGACTATTCTCATAAAAATCATATTTAGATCCGTAAAATTTTTGTTGGGTCAATGACAGACTTGGGTATTCTAATTGTAATCAATAATATTCTCATGAATATCGTATTTAGGCCCGGAAAGTCTTGGTCAGGTCAAGGATCCACTTCAATATTCTCATTCGAATTAATGCTGGGATCATGAAAATCTCGGTTAGGCCTGAAAAATCTTGCTCAGACCAATGTTAGACTTAGATGTTCTCATTGGAATAAATTTAAGGTTTATGAAACTCTTGGTTCGGTATATGAATTTGGATTAGGTGAAGGATAGACTTACTTATTCTCATTGAAATAAAGATTAGACTTCTAAAAATCATATCTACTCTTAAGAAATCTTGTTTAGGTCAACGATAGACGTAGGCACTATCACTGGAATGAATATTATTTTAAAAAGTTGTAGTTATGCCCGCAAAATCATAGTAAGACCAAGGATAGACATGGCTATTCTCAAAAGAATCAAGATTAGACTAATAAAAATAGTATTTGGATCAGAAAATCTTGTTTAGATCAAGGATAGACTAGAGTATTTTCAATGTACTCAAGATCTTTCTTATAAAAATCGTAGTTAGGGCCTATAAATCTTGTTTAGGTCAACGAGAGACTTGAGTCTTCTCACAGAAATCAAGTTAAGGTTCACAGAAATCGTAGACAGGCCAGAGAAATCTTGGTTAGGTCAAACGTAGGCTTGGGTATTCTCATTTGCATCAATATTAGGCTAATAAAAATCGTAGCAAGACGCGGAAAATTATGGTTAATTCAATGATAGACTTGGGTATTCTAATTGTAATCAATATTATTCTCATAAATATCGTATTTAGGCCCGAAAAGTCTTGGTCAGGTCAATGATAGACTTGGGTATTTTGACTCAAACAAAAACTATTCTCATAAAAATCGTAGTTTGGCCCAGAAAATCCTGGTTTGGTCAAGAATAGACTTGAGTATTTTCACTTAAAACAATAATAGGCGTATAAAAATTGAATTCTGACTCGAAAAATCTTGGTTAGCTCTGTATTACAAATAAAAATGCTATAAAAGTGACAAAGGAAAATAAAGGCTATGGTAAAGAGTTCTGAAATCCCGTTCCCGAGAGCCAATTTATTGCTATCCTCATTACGAGTCGTTATTGTTGCAACAGCAGATTGGTTTCGCAATAATGAGGTGAACTTTTAAGTCTGCGAACGGCCTTGTCTTTTGCATACGCCGGCAGGGTACGTACACACCGTGTGGGTGTGACTTACGTATCTGCCTTGAAAACCTTTTACCATTTTCGCCTACATAGACACGAACTAGACGGTTGCCAGGTGCTGCCATGAAACGAGAAAGCCTCTCTGAAAGACTCGTCAACATAACCAACTCAATCTCCTTTCATCTCCAGATTACGTTCCCAAGCTTAATATTCATCAAATTTAATTCAAATTTTAAAATTGGAACAAAAAAATTGACTAGCTATTCAACTATTCAACCGGGGTAATCAAAACTTAAGGTTATTACTCCGTAGAAAATTTTGTCTTTCATGAAATGATATTACTTTATAGTCTAAGGTGTTCCCGAAATGACCAATAGTTACTCCAGTTTCAAAATCTGGAACGAGGAATTTTTCATAAAGAAGTATAATTCCCTGACCGAAAAATGAAAAATTGACTGGGAGAAAACTGGAGAATGACTGGGAATTTAAAAACCTAAATTAATTCGTTTGGAAGACACTGAATTCCTCCTTTTATCAAATGGAAATTTGATTTCTGGCCAAATTCGTTTCCGGCATGCGATCGCCTGTCGCAAAACTAGCGAGTAATGAAGCCTCGAAAGTTCATTCTGGGAAAAACTTAAAGTTTCCGGTTTAGTAGGTTTTGCGATTTCGTACTTGTCGGGCGAGCAATTAGTTCCGGCCGAGGATTTAAGATAATTAAATCAACCAACTGATTCAAAATATCCAGAGCGAGTACAATTACATTAGCCTATTTTTATTTTAATCCTGAAGCAGTATCTTTGATTTATGAGATTTAGGGTTTCAGTAAGTCATGGAAAACTTGGAGAACAGAAAACCAGGTAGTTTTATAGGACAGAATTGGGAATTCTTATTGGAATCAATGTAAGGCACGTGAAAATCGTCGTTCTGGACGAAAAATCTTGGTCAGGTCAAGGATAGACTTCGGCATTCTTATTGGAATCAACATCAAGATTATCAAAATCATAGTTAGTTTAAAGAAATCTTGATTAGGCTAAGAATAGACTTGGGTATTCTCCTCGAATCGAGATTAATCTCATAAAAATCGTAATTGGGTCCGAGTAATCTTCTATATGCTAAGAATAGACTTGGATCTTCTAACAGGAATCAAAGCTATGGTCCTGGAAATTGTGGCTGGGCTCAGGAAATTTAGATTAGATCAATGATCGAATTGGGTATTCTCACAGGAATCAATATTATTTTCATCAAAATCGTATCCAAACAGTATCTTTGATTTCTGAGAGTCAGGGTGGTCGTATTTTAGGGAAAACCCGGAAATCAGGGTAAAGTCAACGAATGCTATTGGATAGACGTAAGTACTCTCATTGGAATCAACGAAGGCTCATCAAAATCTTCTTTACGGACGGAAAATCTTGATTACGTCAAGGATAGACTTCGGTATTCTTATTGACGTCAAGATTAGACTCATAAAAATCGTAATTAGTCTCAGGAAATTTTGATTAGGCTAAGAATAGACTTGGGTATTCTCCTCGAACCGAGATTAATCTCATAAAAATCGTAATTGGATCCGAGTAGTCTTCTATAAGCCAAGAATAGACTTGGATCTTCTAACAGGAATCAAAGTTATGGTCCTGGAAATTGTGGTTGGGCTCGGGAAATTTAGATTAGATAGATGATCGACTTGGAAATTCTCACAGGAATCAAAATTATTTTCATCAAACTCGTATCCAAACAGTATCTTTAATTTCTGAGATTCAGGGTGGTCGTAGGTTAGGGAAACCCCGGAAATCAGGGTAAAGTCAAGGAATGTTATTGGATAGACTTAAGTACTCTCATTGGAATCAACGAAGGTTCATCAAAATCTTCTTTATGGACGGAACATTTTGGTTACGTCAAGGATAGACTTCGGTATTCTTATTGACTTCAAGATTAGACTCATAAAAATCGTAATTAGTCTCAGGAAATTTTGATTAGGCTAAGAATAGACTTGGGTATTCTCCTCGAATCGAGATTAATCTCATAAAAATCGTAATTGGGTCCGAGTAATCTTCTATAAGCCAAAAATAGACTTGGATCTTCTAACAGGAATCAAAGTTATGGTCCTGGAAATTGTGGTTGGGCTCGGGAAATTTAGATTAGATAAATGATCGACTTGGGTATTCTCACAGGAATCAAGATTATTTTCATCAATATCGTAGACATTCGGGAAATCTTGTTCAGGCCAGGAATGGTTTTGGCCAATTTTTTTAGGGCAAACAGTGTCTTTGATTTCTGAGATTCAGGGTGGTCTTAGGTTAGGGAAACCCCGGAAATCAGGGTAAAGTCAAGAAATGTTATTGGATAGACTTGAGCACTTTATGGATGGAAAACCTTGGTTACGTCAAGGATAGACTTCGGTATTCTTATTGATGTCAAGATTAGACTCATAAAAACCGTAATTAGTCTCAGGAAATCTTTGTTACGCTAAGAATAGACTTGGGTATTCTCACTGGAATCGAGATGAGTCTCATAAAAATCGTAATTAGACCTGACAAATTTTGTTTAAACCATAAATAGACTTGGACATTATAACAGAAATCAAATTTGGGGTCATGAAAATTGTGATTGGGCCCAGGAAATCTACGTTAGATCAATGATTGACTTAGGTATTCTTACAGCAATCAAAATTATACTGATCAAAATCGAAGTTATTCGGGAAATCTTGTTTCGGCCAGGAATGATTTTGGTGAATTGATTCAGGTAAATTGATTCAAAATATCCCAAGCGAGTAAGGTATTTAGGCCCACAAAATCTTGATTAGGTCAATGATAGACTTAGGTATTCTTATTGAAGTCAAGATTAGGATAATCAAAATCGTATTTTGTCTTCGGAAATCTTGGATAGGCTGAAAATAGACTTGGGTAATCCTAAAGGAATCAAGATTATTCTCATAAAAATCGCAGTTATTCGGGAATCAGGGGACAGTCAGGGAATTCTATTCACCAGGGAGAATGTAAAAGTTAGTTAAGGTAAAATCAGATTATTTTGAAAATGAAGTTTTTCGGCCACCCTGCTGAGATTTCCAGGGACAAAGCATTTTGTCCATCTGGATTATAAATGGTATCGGATAAAAAAAAATTTAGCCTGCACACCGGTTATTTCGCGTGCATTATCGAGATTGCCAGACACTTAACTGGTCTTTGAGCGCCAGTTAAAACCCGGATTTTTGCCCCGGGCGTTAGTAGCCTTAATATCTTTTCTACGTGTATATATTTATATACAGATATATGCAACCAAGAAGCTCGGAGCTCAACCCTTTCGCTCAAGATATAATTATTTATACGTTCCCGATTGGGGTTACTCATTTATCTCCCAAACGTAATTACTTATTATCCCTCCGCGAATGCCGATTAATTTTACGCCCCCGGATTATTCGATTCAGTCGAGACATAAGTCACTGACGAATATCAGACTTCATACTCTTTCCCCTACAGCCTTCTTTTCCCCTTTTTTAAATAATTCATATATTTCCCCCCGTTTTCAAGAAAATTCAAATCAAGTTAAGGATAGGCGTAAGTATTACTACAAGAATTAAGATTATTCTCATAAAAATCGTAAAGTTCTGGAAAATCTTGGTCAGGTCACGGATAGACTTGGGTATTTTGACTCAAACAAAAATTATTCTCATAAAAATGGTAGTTTGGGCCAGAATATCCTGGTTTGGTCAATTATATACTTAAGTATTCTCACTCAAATTAAGATTATTTTTATAAAAATCGTAGGTTGGTCTGGAAAAATTTGCTAAAATTACGGATAGACTTGGGTTTTCTCATTTAAATCAAGACTAGGCGCATAAAAATCGAAGTTAGGCCGGAAAAAATCTTGTTTGGGTCAAGGATAAAATTACATATTATCATTGGAATCAAGATTATTCTCACCGAAATCTTAAGCCCGGAAAACCATGGTAAGGTCAAGGATAGACTTGGGTATTTTGACTCAAACAAAAATTATTCTCAGAAAAATCGTAGTTTGACCCAGAAAATCCTGATTAGGTCAAGAATAGACTTGAGTATTTTCACTTAAATCAATAATAGACACATAAAAATCGAATTTAGACTCGGAATAGACTCATGGAGATTTTAGGCCCGGGAAATATTGGTAAAGTCAAGGATAGACTTAAGTATTCTCACTCAAATCAATATTATTCTTATAAAAATCGTGGGTTAGCCTGGAAAAATTTTGCTAAAATTACGGATAGACTTGGGTTTTCTCATTTAAATCAAGACTAGGTGCATAAAAATCAAAGTTGGGCCGAAAAAAATCTTGTTTGGGTCAAGGATAGACTTACATATTATCATTGGAATCAAGAATATTCTCACAGTAATCTTAAGCACGGGAAAGCTTGGTAAGGTCAAGGATAGACTTGGGTATTTTGATTCGAACAAAAATTATTCTCATAAAAATCGTAGTTTGCCCCAGAAAATCCTGATCAGGTCAAGAATAGACTTGAGTATTTTCACTTAAATCAATAATAGACACATAAAAATCGAATTTAGACTCGGAAAAGACTCATGGAGATTTTAGGCCCGGGAAATATTGGTAAAGTCAAGGATAGACTTAAGTATTCTCACTCAAATCAATATTATTCTTATAAAAATCGTGGGTTGGTCTGGAAAAAATTGCTAAAATTACGGATAGACTTGGGTATTCTCATTTAAATCGAGACTAGGCGCATAAAAATCAAAGTTGGGCCGGAAAAATTATTGTTTAGGTGAAGGATAGACTTACTGTTGTTATTATTATTGTATTATTGTTGTTAATTGTTTTTTATTGAAAAGTCTACTAGTACAGTTTTGTTCGAAATTTATCGCTTTTATATTTTTTGGACCAAAATTCAATTGGTTTATTGAACATTCATCTTTTTAGCTTGAAAATTGATTTTGGTTAAAAATGAAAATATTGTAATGAACAATTACAGTCATTGAATCAAACTCACGGGCATTTCTCAGTTTCTTGCCGGTGAATAACATTTTATTATCTACGATTTATGTCTGTGAATTTGATTTATTTCCTTGCTGTCGATACAGACTTGAGAAAAAAAGGCAACAAGAGCACATAATTTTTGTGACTCAAGTTTTCTGATCGAGCGGATTATAAATTAGATTGTCGAGTCAGCATTTCAGTGACGGCATTGCGTGCTGAAAGCTGCGAAGGGTGATAAGTAGAGCAAAACAATATTGAGATAATCGATTTTTTCAGAAGTCGGTAAAACCACTCATTTAAATTTCGCGCCAAATTCCCTGCCCGCTAAATTCAAATTTAAATTAAGCAAGTTGAAGTTTTTCGAAAGAAAATTATTCAAAATAAGCCAAACAAAATATAAAACGTCGAATCTAGCTTGATAAAAAGAATTTTTATTAAGCTACAGTCCACATTTCATATTTTGTTCCCTCATTTTTTATAATTTTCTTGAAAAAACTTTACTTATCTTAATTTAAGTTTGAATTTCGCGGGCACTTAGGGAATGGTTTAGTCGATCAGTGAAAAGGGTGTTGATGTAGGAACTGCAGCCAGGGTTCGAATCCTGGTAGGGAATCAATTTTTTCAAGCTAAAAAACCTTTATAAGAAAAATTCTCGCGCGAAATTTAAATTACTATTATTATTGAAACACATTTCTAGCAAAACGTCAGAAATTATATTATTAGGAAGAAAAGAGAGATATGATAAAGAGATAGGAGACTAATTGCGGTTAAATTCTTAAACCGTTTTGTCTTGCTTGCTCAAGGAGGTTTTGGAAAAGTCGCGTGATCTCAGAGGCACGCTCCTCTGTCTGACATTTTCAAATAGAGGATAATTATACTCTGGGTCGAGGTAATTAGGAACTATAAATATAACTAATACAGGAAGAAATGCAATTAGCAATACATGAGCAAGAGTCGCGAATGATGTATCCACAGAGTCACTTATTAAATTAAAAAATTAAAAGAAATAATATTTAATTAAAGATTTCGCTACTTTATTGGGAATAATTTTTAGAACTAAATCAAATTTAAGAAAATATAGAGTGCCCCTCTTTTTTGATATTTTAAATTTTATTTTCTCTAATTTGCAATCTATCAGCAATAATTTATAGGGAAAATCTTGAAAAATAGGACAAATTTTTCAAATTAAAGTTCAAATTTCGCGCCACTTCCCTGAAGTAGAAGTTATGTTGAATAGTGGCCTTCTGATTGATAAGGCGCGAAATTCAAATTTGAAAAGTGCTAAATTCCTAATTTTCAACAATTCTCGGTTATGTAAGGATCTTAGATTTTGTTAGCGTTTTTTTCATACGAATATTTTTATTTTTATTATTTAGGACTGCGTGAAACATTTTTAAGTTCAAATCGATTATTCTAAACTGAAAAATTAAATTACAAAGGAGATTCCTAAACTTTAAATAATTGTTGCTCTTACTGATAATCGGCATAGATTAGCTAATTAATTTTTGTAATTGCTTTGAATTTTCAGAGAAATTGAAGTCACCCTGTAGGGACGACCAAGCGATGGGACCTGATACTGTCTTCCTTTCAGTCACGCAATGCAAAAATATTAAAATTCCGTGCCAGAGTGTGATGTCGTTCGGTTCGAATACTTCCAGAGATTGCTTTTTGTCTCATCGAAACCTGATTCTTTCTTTATATTTTCGAATTTATTCCCCGAATTTTTTTTTTATTAGAAAATTCAAATGTCGCGCCTTACGGGACCTTACCGCTCGTTGGGAGGCGCTAGCGAACTTACATTAGTGCCCGCGAAATTCAAACTCGAATTAGACAACGTACAGTTTCTAAAAGAAAATTAGAAAAAAGGATTCGAAAAAATATAAAACGTGGATTGTAGCTTAATGAGTTGAACTTTGAGTTCGAATTACTCAACCGTTAATGTAAGTTCAGTGGCGCCTCCTAACGATCGGTAAACACTCTCGTTAGAGGTTATGTCAAAAGTGGCCTCAAGGCAGAAAAGGCGCGAAATTCGAATTTATAAATTGCAAAATTTAAAAGATTGGACGATTAAAAAGAGATGAAAGGTAATGGAGGAAAAAATTAATTTCGGTGAAATAAATTCTGTTTTGAATATGTAAAACATTCCAGATAGAAATAAATAGAATAATAAAACTCATTCATCGGGAGCAACGGCCTTCACTCGTATCACGTGCAACCCTATCAGGTAAACGTCCTGCACAAAAGAAGGAAACAATTCCCATCGGTGAAATCAATATCGTCTACATACATTTGTTTACTTAATTTTCAACCTATTTTACATTAAGTCATGCATTAATAGATTCAGAAATATTTTCCTTGAAAAAATGAGGGAATGGGAATTTTAGACTTAATTAAAAATATTTTAATTACATACTTTGAGCTCGTTCTCCTAATTCCCCTTTTTTCCTTTTTAAACGACTTCGTCTTTTTGTCCAAGTTTTAAAGAAATTAATTAAACCATTTGGTTCAAAATTTACTTTTTTAAAAAAGCCATATTTTCGTATTGAAAAATAAATTCTTTGCAGCAAATTTGTTATCTTTTGTGTTAAATTAATTAATAGTTTTTGCTAAAGAATTGAACTATTTACTTGAAAATTAACATTTTTACCTTGTTTTACCTAAAATTCAACTAATTTGTTTAAAAATTAAATTTTTTGGTTAAAAATTCGTATTTTCGGGTTGAAAATTCAACTGATTTTTAGAAAATTTTACTTGTTGACTTGATAATTCAAATGTTGAAAATTCTTTTTTTTGAGTTAAAAATGCAACTAGTTGGGTTCAAAGTTAAACTTTTTTTCAATAATTTATATTCTTTAATAAAAAATTTAACTATTTATTTGAATATTAACTTTTTCCTTGAAAATTCATTTTTTTTTAGAAAATTCTTTTTTTTCTGGGTTAGAAATGCAACTATTATGTTAAAAATTAAATTTTTTTTAAAGATTCATATTTTTGAGTTGAAAATTCAACAATCTTCAGAAAAATTAAAAAATTAAATTATTCTGCCAAAAATTTAATTATTCTGTTAAAATATTAATTTTTTCTTGAAAATTCATATTTTCGGATAAATCATTAAACTATTCTATTGAAATTAAAATTTTTTATTGAAAAGTTATTTATATTTTTTAAATTTAGCTATTCGTTTGAAACTTAAATTTTTGGTTGAAGATTCGTATTTTTGGGTTCAAAATTCAACAATATTTTAGAAAATTCGCCTTTTTGATTGGAAAATGTATTAATTTTGGTAAAAAATTCAACTATACAGTTAAAAATTAAATTTTTGATTCACATTTTTTTTGTAAATTTAACTATTGTTTTGAAAATTAAATTTTTGTTAGAGATTTATATTTTCGGATTCAAAATTCAACAATCTGTTTGAGAATTCGTCTTTTTCATTGGAAAATTTAGCTATTGAATTTAGAATTTTTTTTTTTTTTTAAAGTTTATTTATATTTTAAAAATTTTACTATTCGTTTAAAAATTATTTTTTCTTTTAAATTCATATATTAGTATTGAACATTCAACAATATTTTAGAAAATTGGTCTTTTTTCTGGAAAATTCAATTATTTTTGTAGAGAATTCAATAATTTTGGTGAAAATTACATTTTTTATTGAGAATTTATTCAAATTTTTAAAATTTAACTTTTTATTTGAAAATTAAATTTTTTGTTAAAGATTTATATTCTCGTGTTGAAAATATTTTTATTTTTTTAGTTAAAAGTGTAATTAGTTTCGTTTAAAAATGTACTTCTATGTTGATAATTCTTATTTTTTGTTTATTAATACTATTTAGTTAAAAATCTACTTTTTTGTTGAAAATTCATATTTTTGAGTTGAAAATTTAACTTTTTACTTGCAAATTCACTTTTAGTTTGAAAATAAAATTTTTGGTTAAAAATTGAATTGTTTGGTACAAATTTTGTTGCTGTTGAAAATTGTTTAACTTTATTTGAAATTTGTTTTTAAAAATTAAAAATTTTGTTTGAAACTCGTCTTTTCGAATTGAAAATTTAGATATTTGTTTAAAAATCAACTTTTTTATTGAAGAATTATATTTTCGGATTGAAAATGTTTTTTATTAAAAAATATTTCTTTTAGGTTGAAATATAAACTATAACATTTTTTTTTAGTATTTTGTCAAAATTTTAATTAATTAGTTGAAGATTTATCATTTAAGTAATAAATTTATATCTTTCGTTGAAAATTTAAATACTTTGTTGAAAAGATGTCTTTATTTTTCCGTAAAAACTTGATTCTTAACATTAAAATACAACAATTCCCTTGTTGCAAATTTATATTTTTTAGTTAAAAATTATACTTTTCCGGTAGAAAATTAATCTACTGAAAATTTTTCTTTTTTATTATAAAATGAAAAATCTGGTTAAACTTTTTTTTTTAATTCAACAATTATTCTCGTACCTAGACCTCATATAAAAAATTTCATTCATAATGAAATGACGTCGATAAAATTCTCTTCTAATTAAAATCCCCGATGAAAATTTCCTCAATTAAAAATATTACACAATGAGGAAAGCAGATGAAAATCTATGTCGAAATATCGAGGAATCTTGATACTTAAAAAGTAATTGCTTCCTACTAAATTTTTTGTTGCTCGTTAATTTTTAACGAAAAGAAAACGCGTGAAGGATGATGACTTCCATCGCGATTTAAATTCTTTTTTTTGCAAAAGTAGCATTATCCCTTAAACCGATTGGTTTTGTCCATAATGCACGCTTTCTCTAATAAATTAAAAAAAAAAGTTAATATATCGGACGATTAAGACGGACTCGCGAGTTGCGATTTAGAAATCCACGTAAGCAGAGCGTATACTATCCGTTAGAAAATATCCAGATATGTGCGAGGAAGAAGCCGTGAAAATTATTCGTGAGTCGCACGATAATCTCCTCATTAGAGAAATAGATTGCAAAAATTTAATTTGCGGAATTCTAGAATTTTTGAATAAAACAGTTGATTTTTTTAATCAGAAATATAAATTTTCATCCAAAAAGGAAACATTTATATTTTTTATTTAAAAATTTAAGTTTTATGAAAAATACGATTTTTCAACCAAATAGTTAAATATTTTACCAAATAGGGGGGGTTTCAATTAAAATAATACAAATTTAACCAGAAATATGAACTTTCAATTGAGAAAATTAATTAATTACTAAAAAAGAAGAATTTTAAGAAAATCCATACATTTTCAAGAAAATAATTAAATTTTAGAATAAAAATCAGTTGATTCATCAAAAACTTGATTTTTCAACGAAAGAATTTACTTTTCAACAAAATTGTTATATTTCTTGTAAAGTAGATTAATTTTTAATCAAAAAGTTAAATTTGCAAAAAAAAATGATTTTCTATCGAAAAAGAGGAATTTTTAACAAAACTTGAATTGTTAAATTTAAACTAGAAAAATTAATTTGTAATAAAAAAGGGTTTTTAACAATAAAAAAATCATTTTTAATCCAGAAGATTAATTTTTGACTTGCAAGACGAATTTTAAACAAAAATTACATGAATATTCAATTTAAAAATATCAATTCTCCACAAAAATTAGAATGTTTAAATAATTAATTTTCAAACAAATGATGAATCTTCAGCCAAAGAAAAGGCTTTTTAAAAAAATTCTTGAGTTTTCTACAATGTTGGTTAATTTTTAACCAAAAAGATTAATTCTCAACCAAACAACTAATATTTGATATTTCAACTAAAACAGATTTAAATTATAAATAAAAAAACATTTCAGTTTAACAAAAAACAAGCAAAAAAAATATTTTACAAAAAAAAAGATTTTTTAAAAATAAAACATTAATTTTTAACGAAGAAGATTAATTTTCAATAAAAAAAAACGAATTTTCGAAAAAATACATGAATTCTCAACAAAAAATGTAATAGCTGATATTCTAAATAAAAAATATTTTAATTTTAAATAAGAAAGAGCTGAGTTCAAAGAAAAACAAAAAGTTTATCTTTCAATACAAAAAAAAAATACTTTTTATCTAAAATTTTTTGAATTTTCCACTTAACATGGAATAGTTAAATTTACAATTAAAAATTAATTTCAAACAAAAAAAAATCTGTTAACAATGGAAAATTAATTTTTAACCAAGAAGATTAATTTTTTACCCAAAAAAAGAAATTTTCAACAAAATACATGAATTTTCCACAAGGTACGTGAAATTCAAATACAAAATATAAGTTTTGAACCAAATAGTTTAATTTTCAAGTAAAATCATAAATTTTTAACCAAAAGTGGAATATTATATTTTTAATTTAAAAATAAATAAATTTAACGATAACGAATTTTCAACATAATCGATAACTAACGAGAATAGTTTTTCCAAACAAGAAACTTTTTACCAAAGAGTCAAAATGTTTAAAAATACATAAAATTTTAACCAAATACTTGAATTTGCAACTAAAAAAGGCAAACTTACCAAAAAACGGAAGTTAAATTTACGCTTTAAAAAAATTTATTTCCAAGCAAAAATGGAACTGATTTTCAACTAAAAATGGAATTGCTAAATTTTCAGGTAAAAAAATTAATTTTTAATAAAATAGAAAACAAATTTTCAACAATAAAATTAATTATTTTAGAGAATTGTTTAATTTTTTTAGAGCCGATTAATTTTCAACCAAAAGGGGTGTATTCTCAGAAAAAAATCTAATCTTTAATATTTTAAACAAAACAATTTTTAACAAAGTTGTTTAATTTAAGAAAAAATGTTTTATCAAAAATGGACAATTTAAGTTTTTAGTTAAAAACTCAATTTTTAAATAGGAACATAAATTTTCTATCGAGAAGATTAATTTTAAACCAAAGAAGAAGCAATTTTAAAAAAGTAAGCGAATTTTTAGCTCAAAAAGATAAATTTTTAACCAAATAGAAATACATAAATATATAAAAAATAAATTTAAATAAAAATATGAATTTGCGATCGAAAACGGAATAATTATATTTTTTATTTAAAAAATAAAGTTTTCACAAAAAACGCGAATTTATAAAAAAATAATGCATTTGTTTATTACATTTGGTAAAAAAATCATAAAATTTATGAACTAATTATGAATGTTGATGAAATTAACATGAAGTTCCCCATTAGAAGGACTGATATGGAAAAAACGAGTTTTTCCGTAGACAATTGCCCAAATAATGCATTTGTTTATTAAATTTTTATAAAAAATCATAAAATTTATTTAAAAGATTTGTTTTTTTCTAAAATAATCATGAGTTTCCTAATTTTAAAAAATTGACATTGAAAAAAAAGGAATTTTTCTTTAACAGATACCCGAATAAAGCATTTTTTATTAAATTTGTTTAAAAACTATAAAATTAATCAAGTAATTATGAATGTCACTGAAATTATCGTAAAGTTTCCAATTAAAAGGACTGACATCGAAAAAAAAGATTTTTCCGTCGACAAATGCCCAAACAATGCATTTGTTTATTCAATTTGTTACAAAAATCATAAAATTTATCAACAAATTATGAATTTTTCTGAAGTTATCATAAGGACCCTAATTTTAAAAAATTGACATTGAAAAAAAAGGAATTTTTCTTCAACAGATACCCGAATAATGCATTTGTTTATTAACTTTGTTACTTAATTAACTAATTATAAATGTTACTGAAATGATCTTAAAGTTCCCAATTAAAAGGACTGACATTGAAAAAAAAGTTTTTTGGTCGGCAAGTGCTCGAACAATGCATTTGTTTATTACATTTGTATAAAAAATCATAAAATTTATGTACTTATTATGAACTTTGCTGAAATTAACATGACGTTCCCAATTAAAAGGACTGACATGGAAACAAAACAAGTTTTTCCGTCTAAAAATGCCCAAATAATTCATTTGTTTATTAAATTTGTTTAAAAAAACATTAAATTAATCAAATAATTATGAATGTTGCTAAAATTAACATGAAATTCCCAAGTAAAAGGACTGACATAAAAACAAAACAAGTTTTTCCGTCTAAAAATGCATAAAGAATGCATTTGTTTATTAAATTTGTTTAAAAAAACATAAAATAATTCAACTCATTATGAATGTTGCTGAAATTAACATGAAGTTCCCAATTAAAAGGACTGACATGGAAACAAAACAAGTTTTTCAGTCTAAAAATGCCCAATAATTCATTTGTTTAATGAATTTGTTAAAAAACAAAACATAAAATTAATCAACTAATTATGAAAGTTACTGAAATTATCGTAAAGTTCCCAATTAAAAAGACTGACATGAAAAAAAACGATTTTTTCCGTCTATAAATGCCCTAATAATACATTTGTTTTTTAAATTTGTTTAAAAATCATAAAATTTATCAACAAGTTATGAATTTTTCTGAAATTATCATGAGGTTCCTAATTTTAAAAAATTGACGCAAAAAACAGGAATTTTTTTGACGACAAATGCCTTAATAATGCATTTGTTTATTATATTTGTTTATAATATTAACAAGAATAGTCTTAAGAGACATTTTGTTCATTAAAATATTGTCTTCATTCAAATTTCTTGCAAAATAACTTTAAAAAACGTAAAATTATTCAAAATCGTAAAAAACAGTATTTCAACAAATAATTTGTTTATAAATTTTTGTTCTTGTTCATTATAAAATATTGGAATGTCTTTAACTAATGTTAATCTATGAAACGTAGGTGATTCCAACAATTACCATGTTATTAAAAAGCACCCGGAACGTCAAATAGAAAAAATGGCAATTTTTTCGTCATGTTTGTTTATTTATAAAAAAATATAAACCCTATTTTAAAAATCAGGCTCGACAAATCTCTTAAAAATTTTTTCAGTTTTTTTTTTTAATTTTTCTTTGTCCAAATTGATCAATATTTGTGGGCTATACGTTATTTTGAAGGAAAAAAGTCATTTTTTCCCCACTGTGGGCCGTGCGTGTGTAGCGTCTCTTTGTCTCTTCCCCGGTTTCCTTTTAATCTTGGCGAAAGAGGCCGAGCTCCGGCTCGACGCGGCACCCAGCTGAAGTCGAGAGGTGCTTTTATTTCATTTTATTTTGCTCCCAGACCCATTAGTCTGCACCCTTGACACATTTAGCACTAATGAGGCTGCCAGCAGAGAGCCACGCCTGATTCTAGGCGTGAATTCCTACCTTACCGACTTCGTGACAGCACGAGAGTTTAAGTGGTTCGTGTCTGTGCTAAGTTTTTAGTTTTTTTGTGGAGCAAGATCCTACAGTTAGGGGATGATTTTTGGGTTTTGGGAAAACTAGACAAGAGGTTTTTTTCATTTTTTTAATATTCTAATATGCAAGATTTTTTTAGTGCAGGCCTCACAGTTCCTGTGGAATAAAATCTTGGGAAATCTTTGGAAATCTTGGAAAATTATTTATATTTGTAAAATTCCACTATTTGTTTGAAAATTAAATTTTTTGTTAAAGATTTATATTTTGGTGTGTACTTTCTTCGCGCACCAATGGTAAAAAATTCAGGATACATTCAGATTTTAAAATTATTCCATTTAAATTGAAAAGAGTTCAAATGAATTCGACAATTTTTTAAAAATCAAAAAATTCTACTAACTTTGGCAAATTCAGAATGAATTTAGAAATTAAAACTTTTCAATGAATTCATAACAATTTAAAAATAAAAAAATAAAATTTATAGAATTTGATGAAATACCCAAGAATTCAAGGTGGCTAAAAGAATTTAGGATCAATTGAATAAAAACTTTTTAAAAATATAAAAAATTCATTAAATAACATAGAATTTAATAAATTTAGAAGAATTCAAGTCAATTAAAAAAAAAAATCAAGAGAATTCCAAAAAATTAAAAAGAACTCTGGGTTAATTCTAAAAAAAAGCTTCAAATCTCTTTAAATCTTTAAAATCTTGCTATTTTCTAGCCAAAGAAGTGACTAAATACTACAAAACAATTCAAGTTAAATTCAAAAGAACTCAAATTAATTAAATTTTTTTTAACCAAAAAATTCAATTGATTACAATCAAATTTGAGGTCATTTATAGGGAATTTAATATAAAGGAGAAGCATTTGATAACATTTATAAACAAATTAAACTGAATTAAAAAAACAATCAAGTGAATTCAAAACAATTCAAAAATATAAAAAAATCCACTGAATTGAGTAAAATTTAGAAAAATTTAAAAGAATTTAAAAAGTACTTAGGATAAATAAATAAGAATTCAGGGATAATTTAAAATTAATTGAAAAAAATAATTCAAATTCTTGGAAATCGCATTAAATTACTAAAATATTTTAAAAAATTTTTTGTAATCTTTTAAAATACCCTAAAATATTTCAAATCCTCTAAAACCTTTTAAAATCCCTTAAAATTTCCTAAAATTCCTAAAATGTCAAGAAATTTGAAAAAATAAATTAAAATATTTCTGTGGGGCCTGTTGTTATAACTTTTTTTTTTTTATTTCTAGATATTAGCTATCGATAATGCTCGGCAGCGCTCGACCCAAAAATCAAATTTTTCTATTAAAAAATTGATTTATTTTGATTTCTAGATATCAGTGTTCGATAATGCTCGGCATGCTCGGCCTAAAAAATAATAAACTCTGTTTTATTATTTAAATATGTCAGGTTGTTTTATTTTTATTTGAACTTGGCAGTACTCGGTAGAGCTTGATCATTGCTTGGCCAGCGCTCGGCCCGAAAATCTAATTTCTCTGCAACAAAATTTATTTATTTTTATTTCTCGATATAATTTTTCGATAATGCTCGGCAGTGCTCGGCCTGAAAATCTAATTTCTCTGCAACAACATTTATTTATTTTGATTTCTAGATATCAGTTCTCGATAATGTTCGGCAGTGCTCGGCCGAAAAATTAATAAACTCTGTTATATTATTTAAATATGTAAGATTGTTTTATTTTTATTTGCACTTCGCAGTACTCGGTAGAGCTTGATCAGTACTTGACCAGTGCTTGGCCCAACAATTAATGAACACTGTTTTAATATTTTAATATGTAACATTTTTTTATTTTTATCTCCATTCATCAGTTCTTGATAATGTTCGGCAGTGCTCGGCCCCAAAATAAAACTTCTTTATTAAAAGATTTATTTATTTTGATTTCTAGATATCAGTTCTCGATAATGTTCGGCAGTGCTCGGCCGAAAAATTAATAAACTCTG
>JAAAKG020191114.1:0-24655 GCA_010014905.2 Druon quercuslanigerum
TTTCTATTAAATGGTTTACAATTTTCCTTTATGGTTTACTATACATAAATTCGTTTTCTTGCACCTATCCATCGTAACTTTTCACGATTATTTGATACACCAACTTTTTCGGCAATTTCACCATAATAAAATCCTTCTTCACATAAAGTACATATCTTTACTATCAAATCCAGATTAATTTCCTTGTTTAAAAGCCTTTTTTAACATTTTACTTTAAATTTTTATAGTCGTTGTTAATATCAACCTGTATTAAGTAAGAATGAAAGAAAAGGAAATAAAAGAAAAACGTCCATTGAAAGAAGACTGCTTCGTTTTTCTCAGAAATTCACTTTTAATATTTTTGAGTATTTTTCGTATAAATAATGTATTGAGAATTTAGATGCTTAATTCGTTTGAAAAAAAGTTTACTCTCGTGACAATATATCTACATTTTTATTAATATTCTAGTTGATAAAAATTTTAAGAAATAAAAAAAACAGTTTAACATGTTTTTATTCTTTAATATGAGGATAATTCTGAATTAAAATAATTGTAAATGATTAAAAAAAGAATAAATAATTTAAAAAATTTACAATAATTTAAAATCAAAAATTACTGATGAGCAGAAGCAAAAGTGTAAGAGAGCCCCAATCAAGCAACACCTCTGTGCGTGGCCTATTCGGTCCTGTCTCAACGAAGTAGGCGAACAGCAGACCGGCCAAGAACCGTGATCGTCGACTAAAACTCAACTCAGATACGATTTAACATTTTTAATCGTATCTTGGGAACCGATCAAGATTTTTCAAGAGTCTTTAGCTTAAATAAAAGATAAAATTTTATGCTCTATGTCGTATAATTATCAGATTTTTGCAACAATTTTCCTAGGTCGTGCTACAAGTTGAAGTCAAGGTACAAAATTTTAGAAAATCTAGAATTTTTTTTAAACTTATCACGTGTTGTATTCTCTTCAGCAGATTAAAAAAATCTGTTTGACATTACTAGACGTGGAATTTCATAGGCTTTCAAACTGTTTTTTTTTTTTAAATTTCCTATCATTTTGTTCGCTGAGTTATCGTGGTTCAAAGCGAGCAGCGATTTCGAATAGTGCTTGCGTCAATCGATCTCATAGTTTCCGACGGTAGTGTATATTTAGCGATTCGAAATAAAAGTCGCTGTAATAAAGGTGTTCCTTTTCACACAAATAAAATTCTGATTTAATATTTATATTAAATCCTGATTCGTTATTTTGAGACTAGAATTTTGTGTAACTCTTCTTTTCAGGAATCTTTTAATCTTATTCCAAATACTTCTCTACCGAAGACTTGAATTCATCAAATATTTACCTAGCGCCCTTCAGTAATTTTATGTGTTAAAATATGTTAAAATCTAAAAAATAACTGATTTTAATAACTTGTACCTTATTATTTTTTAGTTCAACACAATTCCAATAGAAAGTCAAAGGAATTAACAGAAAGATGTGATGGTGGGCCATATCCTTTCATAACTACTGAAGTATTTTCTGACCATAACTCGAATGCCAAGAATGTAGCTTACAGAATTGAATGTGATAATTACGACATTTTGGAAATCAAGAAAGAAATCATCCAAGGTATGTCTAGATTTTTTTTTGTCCTAATTAATACAAGATGGCCACTGGACCGGGAAATCGGGCAACGGCAAGGAATTTTCTGTCTTGAAGATTTAAACAATTAAAAATAAAAAGCGTTTAAAGTTGAAATAATTTGATAAAACCCCGTTTTGTTTTATCAACTGTAAATTTAAATAAATAAATTATTTTTAAAATTCATCTGTACCTTAAGTATCAAAAACTGAATAATAATTGATTTAACAAAACGATTCTAAATCTGTTTAAAAATTTGAGAATTTCCAGATTGTAACTAACTGTTTCAGTTCGAGAGTCTGAATAATAATTGAAATTAATTTAATATCATTTATGCCGATAATTTTATTTTTAACTTAAAATGGTAGCTAAAAATGTAAAAATGTTTTACTAAGTAAATTGATTAAAATATTATTTTTATTAAATTTCTTAGCCATTAAAAATGTGAACGTGCGGTTGAAACATTATAAACTATTTTTAACTAAAAATAACTATTATTAAATATTCTGTTAAAATAATTTTTTAAAATGAAAATTCATTTTCATTTTTTCTTGGAATCTTAAAAAAATGTTTTTATTGTTTTGAATCTACATTTTGTTTTAATTTAGGCTGTAGGTACTCACACTGAAATTTTGGCGTGGATAGCGGAATGTTGGCAGTGTACACACATCCTTTAAATTATTTAAAATCAATCTTTATTTAAATTTTAAAAATCTTGAAAATATTATAATTTTTATTTCAAATAATAAGTGTTCAATTTTCATTTATAAATCTAAATTTTAAGGATTTTTGATTAATTTACAGGATTTTCTAAAAGTTGTAGGAACAATTACAATTCATTTTAAAAAATATTTAAAAGTTCCGAAAAAATTTCAAGAAATAATTTTAAATTTGGAAATACTTAAAACAAGTTTCTAATTTATCAAGATTTTAAAATAGAATTTTACAGCTTTTCAAGTATTCCTAAACTATTTAAAATGGAAATAATATAAATTCTAATTTAAGAACAGTTAAGGTAAAAAAACTAATTTATTTTTTAATTTGTAATGTGTCTAGCTTAAAATTACTTTGAATAAAGTAATTTTGTTACTTTTTAAAGTTCATTGATTGATTGTTTAATTTAGACTATTGAAAATGTTAAAGTGAATTTATATTTTTGGAACTTCATCTGAATCTTTGAACTCTATAATGATTGATCAAAGTTAAAAATTCTAACTTTTGCAGTTTATCTGCATTTCATTTAAAATGGTTAAATATTAAAAAGGTTCAGTACCTTTCATTTATTACGTGTTAATTATTCTGCATTAGAGCACATTTTATTGCATTAATTTGTTATTTATTTGCGAAGTGGGGACAAAACCGGAAAATAAACCAGAAATTTTTTCTACAATTAAAACGGCCACCCTGTTAAACTTATGAAATAAAATTTATGATAAAAAATTTGATTTAAATGTGTACACTAAAGATATAAGAGAAGCTGATGTTTTAGACTGAAAAAAACTGCGGACCCAATTAAAGCAGAAAATGACCAAATTGAAACAGAAAATTCAGGAATCAAATCCGGAGAAGTACAAATGCGAAATTTGTGCGCGATGCTATAAAAATAAAGGAGGTTTGACTTCCCATCAAAAATACGTTTGCAACGTCCAGCCGCAGTTTAAATGTCAATTCTGCGACAAACGATTTAAACACAGATATGTCATGAATAGACATATATCTAAGAAATCATGGTTTGTCATAAGATTGAAATTTAATTTTCATTTAAACACAAATATATTTACCAGACATTATGAAATTTATATTTGCGATAAAGATGAAACCTGACAGGAATTATAAAGTGACATATAGCCACCGATTTTAAAATATATATTCGTTGCCTACTAATTGTCTTATGGTTCCTAACACCCTTCAGTGATGTTACGTGTATGTGTTATCAATTTGATTTATATATCTACTACATCATAAGGATTAAAATAATCCAAAATAACCAGCTTTAATTAATCTTGCCTTATAATTTTTTAGATCCACATCAAGTCAAAAGAAAATCGAAGAAATCGACGGCAAGACGGAATGATTGGCCATATTCTTTTGTAACTACTGATATTTCTTCGGGCAATAACTCTAATGCCAAGAGTTTAACTTGCATAATTAAATGCGAATACGACAAAACTTTGGAAATCAAGGAAGAATTTATTGAAGGTATGATTATTTCAATTAAAATACAGTCAAACTCGGATATAACGCCCCCGGATACATAACTTCCGAGAATTGACGCTGCGACGCAGGTTGCAGTAAAAGGAGCTGCGGAGAGGGGGCGGTGCGCCTACAGACGTGAACAAACAGAAGCGATTTCAACTGAAGAGGCGCTCTGTCGGGTTTGTTTCCCACGACCTCCAGCCCCAAAACCGGCGATATTTCCGAGTTTGACTGTATGTTAACTAAAACTGTAATAGAAAAAATTGCAAATTAGATTTTGTTTAATTTTCAGATGAAGAGATTCCTCAGAATGAGGGGCAGAAAATTCAGGTATCAAAAGAGGAAAAGAGATTCAAATGCAACAGGTGTGCGCGAAGCTATTCCCAGAAAAAAACTTTGTATAATCATCAAAAATATGAATGCGGCGTCATTCCAAAGTTCAGATGTGAATTCTGTGGTAGACGATTTAAGCGAAATGTGCACCTTCGGACCCATTTATTTAGTATACATCTGAAAACAAAATTGGATACATCGCAAAAAAGCTATAATTGTAACAAATGTTCTCGCAGTTACATTAGGCATGCGGATTTAACTCGACATAAACGAACAGAACATGCACCAGTCAAACAAGAATTTTTTTGCGATTTTTGCGGACATAAAACAAATAAGAGAAGTAGCTTGGGCAGACACGTTACTTCACGCCATATGAACCCGAAACGCAGACTGAACTCTAACCCTTAGGATATTTCTAGAACTATTGGACCATTTTGTGTGGTAATTGCAGCATCATATTTAAAGTTATTTTTATTATTTATATGTTCCGAAAGAGTAAATTTACTTTCCATTGAATTTTTAATTACTTTTTTAATTTTCATACTTTTCACAATTAAAGTCAAGTGCCATTTGTTAATGTGTGTTGGAAACATATACGAAAAGAGTATAGTTGATTAGAATAGACTACAAATTTTGGATACCGGAAAATGTTGATTTCACATGAACTGTATCCTGCACGTTCGTTTGTTTTTATTTTATTCTTGATGTCCATATCAGGATAAATAAATAGTTGATTAACCATGAAGGACATGCATATAATTCTCCTGTGATAGTTCAACGATAAATTCAGACATATCAAGTATCTAAATACTTTCTAATTCCAAATCTTGATTTCCCAGGTAATAAAAAAGTTTTCAAGAGCATTTTATATGCACGAAAAGAAATCGAAAATTTGTACTGTAGCTATAAAAAGGAATGACTTTATGGCTGCCTATTAAACTAATAAGTGATTGAATTTAGTAATAAAATTAAGTGAGTAACTTTCACTTTATAATTTTCTAGATCAACAGACTAAGAGTAACTTAAAGAAGTCTACAGGAAGAGAAAATGGTGCGGTTTGAATATGACATTGACGAAACTTTAGATATTAAGGATGAAATAATCCAAGGTATTGTTATTTCAATCAAAATATCCTAACTCAACTATGAAAAAAGTTGCAAATCAGAATTTGTTAAATTTTCAGATCAAGAAATTCCTCGACAAATGCTTAACAATAAATGTGACTCAAATCTGTTCACCATAAGTAAAATTGATGATCTTAACAAATTGCAGATAAAAAAGAAGCAGAAAGTTCCAGAATCGAAATAGGAAAAGAAATACAAATGTGGAAAGTGTGTTTGAAACTATAAACAGAAACATTGGTTGTCTCATCACTAAAAATACGCATGCGAGGTCATTCGCAGTTCAGTTGTAAATCTTGCGGCAAAGAATTCAAATATAAACTTAACGTTCATCGCCACATAGACCAAGTATATCTTAAAATATCCGCCTAGCAGACAATTTAGAAATCGAAAGTAGCAGATAAATATAAATGCGAAAAGTGTGCTTGAACCTTCAAACATAATAAACACTTAAAAAATTATGAAAAATTCGAATGCCACGATTTTTTTACATTGAAGATGTAAATTCTGGATACAAAAAATTTCAATAGAAATTTTTAGAAAGTCATCTTTCTTTAAGTAGCTTATATCCACATTAAACGTTTAGAAACCCGAAATTTTATGATGTTTTTAAAAAACTCGGTTATTCTTGCACAATTTAAGTGCATTTTTTACTAGAAGTCAAACATATTTAGCTGCCATTTAGAAATTTATATTTCCTACAACTTTCAGCCTGAAAGGAATCATAAATTTGACTTATTACACAAATAAATTCCTGACATCCGCTAAACAATATATTTTTATTTAATCATAAAAAATTGTACTTCTATTAGTAATTTAGCTTCTTTTGGAAGTAGAAGGTGAAAGATTTGTTATAAAGTATTTCTCTAACGCCATTAAGTAATTTAATGCGATTATGTGTAGGCTATTAATTCAATCTCAGCCTGTTGCGGAATAAGGATCAAAATCATAAAAAAAAATCCTAATTTGCCATTCCTATTATAATTTGTAGGTCAACAGACCAAAAATAAGTCGAAAAAATCAACAGGAAGACAACATGTTGGGCCATATTCGTGTATAAATTCTGACCTTCCTTCTGGCAATATTTCTAATGCTGAGACTTTAACTTGCATAATTAAATGCGAAAATGATGAAACTTTGGAAATCAAGGAAGAAATCTGGCAAGGTATGTCCAGATTTTTAGTAAAAATATTTAATTTAAAAGTATGAGGTAAACAATTTCAATTATATTTTGTTTTATTTTCAGATAATGAAGAAAAGCAGGAAATTCATGAATCAAAGTCGGAGAAACAATACAAATGCGATAAGTGTGCTAGAGCCTATAAACAGAAACAAACTTTGAGTAATCATAAAAAATTCGAGTGTCATGTCATGCCACAGTTCAACTGTAAGTTCTGCAGCAAATTATTTAAACATAAACATCACGTTAGTCGCCACATACACGAAGTACATTTAAAAGAATCTAAAAAAATAATTCCGAAAATGATGTATAAATGCGAAAAATGTTCTCGAAGTTACGTTTGGCTAAAAAATTTAATTCGGCATAAACGCTTAGAACACGCAGCAGTCAAACCACAATTTACGTGCGATATTTGTGGTTATGAAGCTAAAATCAAACATAGTTTGATGCAGCATATCCTTTTACATAATACTATATAATTAAATGAGTAAAGCTGCAGATCGCTAGTATTCTGAAATTATTATTTCCGAAATCATTTTTTGGCTTAAGATTTAACTAGACTTTTTATCTAAACTCAAATATACCCTTTATTAGGAAATATTTATTTGAGACAATACTGAACCTGAAAGGAATCATAAAGTGACGTAAAGTAATCGATTTGAAAGACTAGCCGTTGTAAAAAAGTGTTGTTCCTAAATAAAAAAATTCCTCACATTCGCTTCTTTACTCATTTAACAGTTTTATTAAATACTATTTCGTTATTTTACTACTTATAGGTATGTATAACTATTCTTTTTACAAATCAAACAAAAGTTATTTTCTGCTTATCAATCGAAATGGTTTGTGGAGATTTAACAGCTATCATCTTTTTTTATTTTGTGACCATACTGGGGACAATATTTTTGTATAAATACTGAACTTTCCTCTGATAATAATTATAATGCCAGGAATTTTAGTTGAATATTGAAATACGAAAATCACGAAACTTTGGAAATAAAGGAAAATATCAGCAAATGTATATTTTAAAGCACAGTTTGTTAAATCAAGAGATTCTTCACTAATAAACTGTCTACAGAAAATAAGCGTTAAATTCCAGAATGAAAATCGGAAAAGAAATTCAAATGCGAAAAGTGTGCTAGCACCGATAAACAGTAACAAAATTTTACTAATCATAAAAAATTCTAATGTCATGTCATGCCGCAGTTTAGGTGTGAATTCTGCGGCAATGAATTTAAACATAAACATCACATGCGTCGTCACATAGACCAATTACATCCTAAAATATCTGCAAATATTCCGAAAATAAAGTACGTATGCGAAAAATGTTTTCCAAGTTACAACTGGGCAAGTGATTTAATGTGACGTTAATGTTCAGAGCACGCAGCAGTACAAACAAAAAATACTTGTGACTGCTACTATTCAGCAAATGTTGTTTAAAAAATAGGTTTTTTATGATAAAGATTACTTTTATGTTTCATTTTAAGTCAAATATATTTACTAAAGATTATGAAGTTCATATCATAAATTGTTGTACAGTCATCGATTTCAGGTTTCACTTATTCCGGAAATAAAGCAATTCCTCACTGACACTTATTTCGTTTCATTTCCCTATGATAATAAATCCTATTTCGTTAGTTTATGACTAGAATTGCTTATACCTATCCTTTTCAGGAATCAAATAACTGGGTTCTTTTTTCAATCATTAATGGTTTTATATGTCACTCTGCTTCATAGAATAGCATTCAAAATTTTAGCGAAACTTTAGAAACTGTAGTATTTTTTTTAAATACTGAATCATCTTAGTATAAAATGGAAAAAATTTCATATAATTAAATATAGGCCTGCTACACGATAAGTATTACAATCATGAAAAATTCCTAATTGTAATATTCATCCGATGATTTTATAGCTCAAAGGACTCAGGATCAATGCTCATCTCAACGGGTTGATACTCAGGATGACTCTTACATAATACCTGATCATTCTTTTGAGAACAAGACTGATGTCAAGGATTTATCATACAACATTAAATGCGAAAATAGCGAAACTTTGGAAATCGAGGAAGACATCATCGAAGGTATGTCTAGATTTCTAATAAAAAAATTCTTGATTGAAAGTATGAAATAAACAATTGCAAATTACACTTTTTAAAATTTTCAGATCAAGAGATTCCCCGCGAAACGTTTACTAAAGAATTTGAGTCAAAAATGTTTACCCTAGTTGAAAATGATGAAGATGTTTTGTCTGCTAACATACTAGAGAAACAAAACAAGAGGCAGGAAATGCAAGAATGGACACCGGATGAGAAATACAAATGCGAAAAGTGTGCTCGAATCTATAATTCAAAACGAACGTTGACTTATCATAAAAGATACGTATGTGATGTCATACCAAAGTTCACTTGTGAATACTGTGGCAGACGATTTAAACAGAGATGTCACATGACTCGCCACGTGGCTAACAAACATCTAAAAACAAATATAGAGACATCGAAAATTAAGTATAAATGCGACAAATGTTGGCGAAGTTACAAATGGCCAGGTGACTTAATGCTACATAAGCGTTCAGAACACGCAGCAGTCAAAAAAATATTTGCTTGCGATATGTGCGGTTATAAGGCTAAACGCAAACCTTACTTGGTCAAGCATATCAATGCACATAATCTATAATTAAATGTTTATCGCTGCAGACCGCTAGTAGTAATACTTTTTATCTTTGAAATTATACTTTGTCATAGGATTTAACTGTAATTTGTACTCAAGCAGAAATATATTTCTTTGTAATTAAGAAATTTATATTTCTGACAATATTCAACCCGAAAGGAATCAGAAAGCCACGTACAGTCATCGATTTAAAAAAAACTGTAAAGAGGGTTTACCTCTTCAAGAAATAAAACAATTGCTCTTATACGCTACTTTTGTTTTATTTAAGAGTGATATTACATCCTATTCCGTTAGTTTAAAAATAGATTTCTTTATACTTGTTCTTTTCAGGAACCAAACAATAAAGTTTTTTGTAAATAAAGATTATAATCATGAAAAATACCTAATTTGAATATTCACCTGATGATTTTGTACGTCAAGAGAGCAAGACTAAGTCGAAGAAATCTACAGGAAGACAGGATGGTTGTCCATACTCTTACATAACTACTGACATCAATTTGACAGTGAATCTAATGCAGAGGATTTATCGTGTATAATTGAATACAATAATGATCAAACTTTGGATATCATGGAAGAAATAAGCGAATGTATGTCTAGATTTGTAATAAAAGTATCTTAATTAAAAGTGTGAAAAAAAAAATTTCAATTTACCCTTTTTTACATTTTCAGATCAAGCGATTTCCCGTCATGTTGTTACTCAAAAATGGCAGTCAAAACAAACTGAAGAGCGAAAAGAGGCAGAAAATTTAAGAATCGAAACCAGAAGTGAAATACAAATGTGAACCGTGTGCTCGAATCTATAGTCGGAAATAAACTTCGACTTATCATCAAAGATACGTATGTGACGTCATGCCACAATTCAGTTTTGAATTATGTAACAAACAAAAAACGATTCACATACAGATGCCACACGACGGTATTTGTCGTTACAAATCTAAACACAAGGCTTACTTGGTCAAGCATATCATATTTTGTTAAAATATTTAACTGTAGTTATCATTTGAATGCAAATATCTTTACCCAACATCATGAGTTGTACATTTTAAAATAAAAAATTCTTCATACTTTCTTTTTTTAAATTTAAGAGTGATATTACATCCTATTTCGGTAGATTGGGACTCGAATAGTTTATACCTGTTCTTTTTAGGAATCATATAATTAGGTTCTTTTTTATTTATGAATTGTCTAATAGGCCACTGCTTCCTTGAATCAACGAAAAATTGTCTTTTTCATTTGTTAATGGTCTTGCAGGTCATTTGTTCATAGAATCATTTTTGAATTGCCATTTGAAGTATCAGAAACTGCAGTTATTTTATAGTGAAATGTTGAATATCCTTGAAGATTAAAATTCATTAGATAATGCAATGTGATTGTGTATAGATTATTAGTTAAAATTTAAATGTTCAATAACTTAAATGCCTTATTTTAACTTTCGCGTTGTTCTGTTCTAGATCAACACACTAAGAGTAAGTCGAAGAAATCAACAGGAAAACCATTTGGTGGGCCATATTCTTGTACAACTACTGCCCAATTTTCTAACGATAATTCCGATTCTAACACTTTAGCTTGCATGATTGAATACGAAAATGATGGATCGGTCGAAGTCAAGGAAGAAGACATTCGTGGTATGAAATTATTGCAATCAAAATATCGCAACTATAACTATATAAAATAAAAAGTTCCGTATTAGATTTTATCAAATTTTCAGGTCACGAGATTCCTCGAAAAACGGGTAAAAAGAGGTATGAGTCCAAGTTTGTTTCGGTACATGTAAAAGGAGATGAAATTTTGGCTCCTACAAAAAGGCGCCCACAAAACAATCAAAGAATTCAGGAATCAAAACAGGAAAATAAATACAAATGCAAAAAGTGTGCGCGAAGCTATTCCCAGAAAAGAAGTTTGAATAGCCATCAAAAATACGAATGCGACGTCATTCCACAGTTCAAATGTCAATTCTGCAGTAAAAGATTTAAACGGAGAAATGCCATTCGTAGCCACGTGGATTTCGTACATCTGAAAAAACACTTGCAGACAAGGAATATTAGGTATTTTTGCGACGAATGTTCACGAAGTTATATTTGGCCCAATGATTTAACTCGACATAAACGTTTACAACACGCAGCAGTCAAGCCACAATTTTTTTGTGATTATTGCTCCTATACAACAAAACAAAAAGTTGACTTGTCGCATCATATTACTTTACGCCATCTCAAATAATTGAATAGGCTAACCTTTTTTCCTTAGGAAATTTATAATGCTGATATCTGCACGGACATCAGCATTGAGCGAACTAAATTACTATTGTCAAACATTGAGTTGGATATTATAAATTATATATTTCGGAAAAGATATAATAATTAAAAGGTAGAAATCAAGAATCATATCATATTAGCTTTGTTAAGTTTGATTGCTTATTATTAAATGGAAGATAGTATTCCTTATTCATTTAACGCATTGATACTATTGCTTTACATTCTTTGCTATACAAAAGACTAGTTTTTTTAATATCTTTAAAAGAAGACCTAGGGTATAGGTTGCGTACCGCCAGTCTGTAGAAAAGTATTATAGCAAAAAGCGGTCATTGTTGTAAATTATTCATGATTTAAAATTTTATATTTTCAAAAATTTAGAGACTGAAAGGAATCACAAAGGGTAGTCCAATCTTTGTGATAAGAAAGTATTTATAAAGATACCAAAATTAGAGAACATGGAACTTCTACTTTAAATATTTATGAGTGATAATGATATCTTATGGAAGACAACGCACTGGAATTTAGTAAATATTACGAACTGAAATACTTCTTATCTAAAAAAATAAAAATTAGATTTAAGACACTAATACTTAGTAGGTTGAAAACTCTACATATTGTAATAACTTAACATAGGATAGTAGCATAATAGTACTTAAACTCCCAGCTGGAAGAGTACTTTTATATAAATACGCTCTAACTTTGTTTTTAAAAAAGGCTACCTAGCCCCAGGAATTTACTTGAAATAAATTAAGGAAATTATGAAAAATTGACGTATTCCGTAAATAAATATATTCCTTCTATTCGCTGAAAAATTTGCTTTCATTTGACCATGAGATTAAGTCCTAGTTCGTTAGCTTAAGATTTTCATTTGATTTCAGGAATCAAAGGATTAAATTTGTTTTGATCTAGGAATTATCTTATATATCACCCCCTCTTCTAGTCATCTTCAACATTCTTTTCGAAGACTTAGAAAACGGAAGAATCAAATTTACAAAATATATTTCTTTATTATCGCTAAAGAATGTAATGTGCATGTGCATACATTTGTGATCAACCGTAGATCTTCTGTTAAAGTCTTGGTCAAAGAAAATTTTTTCCGAATGCACTAACAAGGAGAGGTCGCAAGATGTGCGTCGCTGATTCGATTGGGGCTTTACAGGGTAACAGTATATGATAATCGATTCGGCCTTTGGGTTCTACAGTGGCGAGTCCATTCTTAGTCGAATCGGCGACGTACATCTCTATAACTCTCCGTGTAAGTAATTCAATGTGCGTCGCTGCAAACGAATTTATAAATTATTAGCTTAAAATCAGTTATAGTTGTTAAATTCAGGTGTATTTTTCATTTGAAGGAACTAGTATTTCCCTACCCTTTATAAATGTTTATTTTAAACAATAACAAGCGTAAAAGTGTTCATAACAATTAAGTTACGACATCGAGTGGAAAGCGTGTTTGTCGCAAAATGTGTTTCACTTATTTTGCAAGTAATTATTTTGATTTCATTTATTGAAAAACTTTTTTCATTTAACCCTTTGATTAATTTTTATTCATTATTACAATAATAAAATTTTCTCGCTTTTATTTTCACAAACTATCCAAAGTTCCTTCTTATTCATTAATTTTATATACCTAATTCAGGAATCAAACAAAAAAGTTATTATTTAAATTTATATATAAGGATATCTTTCACGTTATAATTTTCTAGATCAACAGAGTGTGCCAAGTAATGCCAAGTATTTCAGGAGTATGTCGAAGAAATCAACAAGAAGACGAGATGATGGTCCATATTCTGGTCTTTATTCTGGTCAGTTTTTGGAATTTGAACCTATTTTTTGGAGACATCCGAGGGAAGAGCACAATCCGTATTCTGATAGAACTTATTCGAATAAAAAATGTATGACTTGCAATGAAATGTTTTAAATAATACGATGAAATACAAAAATGCAAATTAAATTCTTGTAAACTTTCAGATGAAGTGACGGAAGAAGTTGAAGGTCAAAAGCGCGATCAAAAATACGTATCAAAATTGGTTACGGCCGCCATAACAGAAGTTACAGCCGCCATAACAGAAGATAATATTTTTGACTGTTAATAACAAACTGCTTCACCAGAAAAAGCAAAGAATTCAGGAGCCTATAAAAAGAAATACCATATGAATTTATCATCAAAAATTCGAATGTGGCGTCATGCCACAATTCCAATGCAAATTCTGCGTCAAAAATCAAGTTCAAAGTCGTCAAAATTATGGATTAAATGCCACAAATTTTCTAGAATCTGAATTTGAGGATGCCATTTAATTGACACCTTTTATTTTTGACATTTCAATTACAAAACTAAACGAAAAATTCTTTTGTTAGAACATATCACTTCACATGCTATGTAATGAAATGTGCATAGCTGTAGGCTGTTCATATTTATTAACTATTGTCTCCAAACTCGATTATTGTCGTAAGTTTATGGTATAGTTTCTTTGTATAATTCAAATATATTTATACGCCATGTAGAAATTTATATTTACGACAATATTTGGTCTGCCCCGAATCACAAAGTTACTTAGAGCAATCGATTTGAAAAAATAGTATTTGCAAAAAGGCTTGCCTTATTCCGGAAGTAAATAAATATATTACATTCGTTAACCGATTTGTTTTTATTTGACCATTAGATTAAATCTTAGTTTGTGAGTTTAAAACAAAGATTATGTGTAATGTTTATTTTCAGGAATTAAACAATTAAGGGCAGATTTTGTTTAATGACATTTACCACCGACCACGGCCTACGTTTCCTTGTACAATGGCTGTAGGATCAGTACGAAAACTGAAAAACTAGCTTTTTCTTTAAGAATATAAACTACTCGAAGATTTAGAAAATCGGTTGATCCATATTTTTATTGGCGAACAGTCGAACCTTATTAGAAATAGAAGACGACTAAATCAGATTCATAAAATATTTCTCTAGTGCCATTGAGTAATGTAGTGTGATTGTGCATGGGTTATTAATTAAGTCGATATCTACTATAGGGTAAGGATTAAAATAATCGAAAATGACTAATTGGAAATTTCCACGTTATAATTTTCTAGTCAACGCAAAACATTCCGAGAATAAGTCGAAGAAATCAAGAAGGAGACAAGATGCTAAACTACATCCTGCTCTTCACTGCGATCACTTTATGGCATTTAGAACTGTGTTTTTAAGTCACGAGAGGGAAGAGCTCAATCTTCCTTCAGACGATAATTCTATTATCAAGACTTTAATTGAATACAACATTGATGACACTTTGGATATTAAGGAAGACATCATCCAAAGTATGAACACTTTTGCAAATAAAATATCTTAACTTTAACTATGATATACAAAATACCAATTAAAATTTTGATTAATTTACAGATCAAGAGACAAAAAAAGTTAGAGGCAACAAACTTCGGAGGCAAAGGAAGACGAAAATTCAGAATTTAAACCCGGAAGAGAACTACAAGTGTAAAAAGTGTGCCCGAAGCTATAATCAGAAGGAAAGTTTATATAGTCATCAAAAATACGATTGTGGCGTCGTTCCGCAGTTTAAATGTATATTTTGCGAAAAACTATTTAAACGAAAAACTCACCTGAATAAGCATATAAGCCGAGTGCATCAGAAAAAGAACCCAAAGACATTGGAAAAGAAGCATAATTGCGACAAATGTTCTCGAAGTTACATTTGGCCATATGATTTAGCTCGACATAAACGCTTAGAGCACGCAGTAGTCAAACCACAATTTGCTTGCGATACATGCGATTATAAATCTAAACGCAAAGATCACTTATTGAGTCATATAATTTCTCTTCATACTATTTAATTAAATGCGCATTCCTGTAAACCGCTAGATTTAGTAATTACTAGCTCGAAAATCATATATTGTCATGAGATTAAATTTCAGTTTTCAATTGAATTGAAATATACTTACACGCCATTTAGAAACTTACATTTTCAAAAATGTTGATTGTTAAATGAATAATAAACGTGAAGTCCAGACAGTGGTATGAAAAAATAGTCTTTTCGCAAGAAGGTTTAACTTATTCCGAAAATTATTTAATTTCTCAAAGTTACTACAAAAATTTTTTTCATTTAACCTTAAGATTAAATTTCATTCGTAAATTTTAAAGAAATATTATGTAACTTTGCTTTCTAGTTATTAAATTTATTTTGTCTCTTACATTTTTTATCACATGTTCTTTTTAATCTTGAAATTGCTTTTTTGAAGATTTAGAAAGAGTAGATTTTATAGTCTCTTGAAACTTCTGTTTGCGTACATCATTCATTATTTTAGCATTTTGCTCAAAATAATTTCGAAAGTATACTAGGATTAAAGTTTTCAGTAAATATTTACTTTGAATACTTTTCCGAATTTATGAGTATATTGCAAATGGTTTGAAACCCGTTGCCAAACCTTGTTTTAAGTACAAAAGTACTTTCAGTAACTGATTTTCTTCAACGTTTTGGATTTTACGTGGAATTACTTTCACATTAAACTCAATATAATTAATTTTTTACAATATATTTGTATATTTCTAAATAAAAATATGCATACAAAAATAATCAACATTTTTTTCTAAATTTTCAGAAAGGAACCGTATTAAAAAGGCATCATTTTGAAAGAAAAGTGAATATCGATGAACGATTTGGTCAATTTGAAATATTAATAGATTTGTATTGTTTTATGAAGCTCCCTTATACTTGATTAATTTGAAATATTAGAGTTGTGAAAATTTCTGTAATTCAAATTAACATTACAAAATGTTAAATAAATGTTGTTTTATTACAAAATTGTAAATGTTTGTGAAATCTTTTTTAAAATTAAAATAGTCTTTTTTTAAGCTCGAAAAGGGAACGAGGAAGTTTTGTCACACCCAACCCCTTTTCCAACTCAAAAAATGCTAAACTATAAATATTAATAGATTTTAATTATTTTAATAAATTTCTCTACTTGTTAATTCATTTGAAATATTAGAATCGTACAATTTTGTTTTATGAATAAATTATAATGTTAATGCAATTCTTTTCTTAAAATTATAATTTTTCGATCTGAAAAAGGTAAAGGAGAAGTTCTGTCAAACTCTTACCTTTTTTGAAAATCGCGACCTATTAATAATACCATTTGTGAATATTTTCGAAGTTACCACG
This sequence comes from Druon quercuslanigerum, assembly GCA_010014905.2. Lineage (NCBI taxonomy): Eukaryota > Metazoa > Arthropoda > Insecta > Hymenoptera > Cynipidae > Druon > Druon quercuslanigerum. The sequence continues at coordinate 16,502 of JAAAKG020191114.1, forward strand.
AAAGGGGAACGGCTCAATGGTGTAATAATACTCATCAGCACCTTAAAATCTTACGCTGCCTGGAATGATATTTTACTTTCAGAGTAAAAAGTGGATTTTCCAAAAGGTTTCGAATCTTTTACTTCGAACTACATAATGTTAAAATAAACAATTAATACATTTTCTTGTATAGTTACAAATTGAGTGCGAAGTAATAGCATGATCTGTCAGTTTAATTTTTTCTATGATACGAGTAGGACTCTAAGATCATTTTTTTAGATCAGCAAGGCAAAGATAGATTGAAAAATTACAAGAAAAGGACGAAAAGGAAGGACTTTTAAGATTTGCTTTGATTTGCCAAGTAAAATAATTCTTACATCAAGCATTGCAATCAATAAAGAAATTATTGAAGGTAAAACTTCATATTGAATCTAAATTTCTTTTTAAAAATGATATCTGCAGGAATCAAAATAACATTTTCTTCTAATCTTTAGATCATACGAGTTGTGTTTAAGTACAAACAAGTACACGTTTACCAGGGGCCTGCAAGATGATGTGAATCAGATGAGGGGCCTACCAAATGGCTCAGACCAAAAGCCATTCAAAGAATCACGATTCAAAACAGAAACCGGAAAAGAAGTACAGGTAGCACACATGCACACGAAACTATAATTATAAACAAGTTTTGAAGAGTGATAAAAAATGAATGCCAAGGCATTTGAAAATCCTCGTGTCCCTTTAGCTTAAAATCGTTCGAACGAAAAAATGATCTTAATCGACACATAGATCACATGCATCTGAATCTGATAACAAAGGAAAAAATATCAGGAGAAATTACAAATTTGAATAACGTAGTTGCATTTACCTTTCGAGAGGATATTTAAATACACATAAACGTGTTGAGCACGTAGAATCTCAAGTAATTAAGGAATTACTGATCAAATTGTTTTTGAAATACTATAGTTAAACTTAAACTACACTAAAAATAATGTTCGCGCTTGCCAATTCCTCGCATTTAGCTTGCTGAAGGCCAGTACTGAAAGATGTGCGTCGCTGATTGCCATAGGGCTTCACAGAGTGAAACTAAATGAAAATCCACTACGTGCGTATTTTTTCTTTTGATTTAATGAGTTTTAGTATCCAAAATATCTAGGTTTCAGAATAGGATCGAAAGAAAAAATACACATCGAATGGATTTGGATGTACTTTCATCCCGGGAAGTCCCAGTCGTCTCGGCGACGCACATCTCGCGACCCCTCCTTGTTTACGTGCGTCCCTTGTAATTCACTGTACCGTATCATCTAATTTTACGACTTAGAATGTATGATTATAGAACTAATTTTTTTATATAAGAAACGTAGAATGCTGAAGCTTTTTGTCTACTATTTAAAAAATTATTTTTTCGTATGTTTTTTTAAATAAAAGGATTTGTGTTACAGTAAACTAATTTTGAAAAGCCCATAAAGATTTTGTTTAATTTAAAGTTAACATAATAACATTCCTTCAACTATAAATTAATTCCATTTGACGTCATTATCTTTCTGTGTTCTATATTTGTGACTTGTAGGATAATAAATCAAATATCTAGCCAATATCGAATTCCTAGGTGAGACTTGCTTGATTTTTTCAAATTCAGGAAGAGTCTCAAAGAAAGCAATAGAAATGCCATTAGGGCGACCAGGTGTTTTTTTCCAAAGCAACAGCATGCTTCAATGTGAGAGTGAGTTTTTAACTTGCGGATTGGATAATGAACATGCAAAAGCCTTCAAAATCAAGAAAGAAATCCTTGAAGATAAAACTTCATGTTCGTGGATGTCTTTAGAAAAAAAACGTAATCATAAAACTTCAAATAATATTTTTTTATATGTACAGAGCAAGAAAATTCTTCAAAAGCTAACCGGAAGTATCAATTAAAAGTGCGAGCTGATCACGAGATGGCACCTGTGAAGCAAAAGACTAAAATTTAAGAATCAAAGAAAAAACAGGGGAAAAACTACAAATGCTTGAAGTGTGCTCGATCCTATAAACGGAAACATCATTTGACTAATCATACAAAATTCGAGTGCAATGTCACTCCACAGTTTATATGTCTCTTTTGCGGGAAGCGATTTAAACAGAACAAACCTAAAGTCGTCGGAAATGAGGTATAATTGCGACCAATGTTCTCGAAGATATTCTTCTTTGAGTGCCTTACATCAACATAAACGTTTAGAACACACAGCAGTCCAAAAAATTTTCGCGATATTTGCGATCATAAAATAAAATGCAAAAGTCGCTTGATGCAACATATCATGTCATGTCATCACATATAATTCTATAAGCGTATGTGAATAATAATTACATGCACGGAAAAAGTATGGAACTGTAATATCCCATTAGGAGTGCAGGAATCATTTTATCCATGTGTTTAAATATGCCATGTATGAGATCATTTGTTTCCAAAACAGTTAGGTGACTCCGCGCCTCCCAGATTGGGAACGAATCAGTCCCATGCTCGGCAAAACGGGGTCTCCGTGCTGAGCGAGAAAGTACTATAGTATAGTAGCGATGGTAGCTGTTTCTGACGAGCATGGGACCTAATCAGTCCCATAGCGCGGAGAGAGTGGCTACTACAGTCAATAATACTAGTTAGAAAATATTACTTCGTTCTCGAGATATTTTCCGACTGTTTCCTGTGAAATCCAGTGTTCAGAACGGATATCAACATGGTTTTGAATTTTAGTTTGTAAATATTATAGCACAATATTAGAAATAATTACAGTTCTGTTGTATAGATAGTCGAATAAAAAAATTAATCGACTACAACTATTGAATATTAAATATATAAAAATACATGTGTTCTGTCCTATTGTCACTGTCGATAATTATATAAACAGAAAGATCGTATATTTTTAAATTTTATGCACTTTATTCATATTGATTGTTTCTGTGATTTCAAAATAATTTTCAGAATAAAAGTGAATGGCGGAAAGGAAAAGTACTTGAGAAAGGCTGGAAAGGTAACACCTATATTTTAATTTGAAAAAGTGCCACATCTCCTAAGACAAGCAAAATTTCATGAACATCACTGATCAGCAAATAATAAAATGAAAAGTTTTAAAAATCATACTTGACGATTAATTAATTCTTCTAGATCTAAGCTAAGTTAATTCAGATTTCGCACCTGGATAATGCTAATAAAAATACCGCTTTTACTGCATTGAAATAAAAACGCAATACATTAAAACATAATAGTTTCTGTCAGCACTGTCCATTCGTTACGTAGCATGTCATCAGTTTTAAAATAGAGATTTTCGTTTTTAATAGTAACCAAGTCTTCTTGAAATTTCAGGATATGTGATGCGCCCAATGGACCTAAACTACGTTTTGCAGTCAGTATCATCAAATATCGACGTAAAGACAGCCAGAAAAAAAGTGATGACAGGCCGAAGAACTGCAGCTCACTATTCTCCATCCGAAACTCTAAATTCTTCAGTCAACGTACCTCACAAACCATTCAATTGTCCAAAATGTGGACGAAGTTTTGCTGTGAAGGGCAATATGAATAGACACTTAAAATACGAATGTGGTCAACCCCCCAAATTTTCCTGCCCGTATTGTTTATTCCTTTCAAAACAGTCCTCAAATGTCTTAGCTCATGTGAGAACTCGTCACCGTGGTCAAAATGCATATGTACTTAATCTAATACAAAAAACCTGAATTGTAAAATAATGGTACGTTTTTACGTTATGTTTCGAAAGAGTTTTTCAAGTTTTAATTGATTTGTCACCAAAAACATTATATTTAGTTGCGAGGGAGAAGATTTTTAATAAATTGTTACCGCTTATTTTCCAGACTGTAATATTGATGAGTGATTTTAAATAGTATTTCCAAATAAACTATTAATGTCCTCGCAATAGGATGTTAATCGCTTATTAATCATGACTAATTTATTTAGAAGCGAGTTCATTTTAATAACTGATATAATTTTTTTCAGATTTTAGAAGAATACGTTGAGATTGTTAACTTTTTTTCATCTAAGATTTATTGTATATACTTTATGTATAATAATAGGAAAATATCTCATTTGTCATTTAGTTATCATTTGCATATATGTACAACATTCTTAATATATCATCAGTCTTTCTTTGCTCACTCTCGTCTCTTTTTAATGAGTCTTCTGTTTTCTTAATATGACCTTAAAATAATATTTAAAAAATAGTTGCTTTTAATTGGAAATAAATCTGTTTTCAGAAGAATTCGGTCGACAGTATCAACTCGGAAAATACGATACTACTCAACAGGCCTACAGAAAAAGGGCTTCAGCCTGGAAAGATTGCATCTGTCAAAAGTGTGGCAAAGTCTACAGTTCAATAGGAAACCTTCAGCGTCATTTGCGATACGAATGTGGAATGATGCCTCGATTTAAATGCCCATATTGTTTGGCATATAATGCCAAACAAAAAGTGAATGTTAAAAAACACATTAAGAGAAATCACAAAAACAAATTAATTTATGTCATAGACACACTTTGTTAAAATAATGTATACTGACACTATATCTCTGTTATCCTATGTTACAAATATTTTATACGTGGTCTCACGAATAAACTTGATGTCATTAGTTAAACTACTTACTTTCAAAATTTATTTAGAATTTGAGCATTAGAGAAACAAAATCAATTTCCTTCAGAGCAGATAATATTTATTTAATTTTTTATCCACAGGAAGAGTCATAAACGAGTTGTCGAAAAACTTACGAGACTATCCAAACTTGCCTTTGTTAAAAGGTTCGGGAGACATTTGGGTTGGAAAAAGAAGCATTCAATTTCCATTTCGATGTGATCAGTGTGGAAAACAGTATCAACATCGGACTACTCTTCAGAGACACACTAGGCACGAGTGCGGAAAAGACCCCCGTTTCAGGTGTGATGAATAAAATATTAATTATAAATACAGTCAAACTCGGATATAGCGCCCCTGGTTATATCCCTTCCGAGAATTGACACTGCGCCGCAGGTAGGAGTAAAAGGGGCTGCGGGGAGTAGGCGGTGATCACTCATGCGTGGACAAAACAAAAGCGTTTGCATACGAAACGGCACTCTCTCGGGTTTGTTTCCCACCAATGCCAGCCCCAAAACCGGCAGTCTCCGAGTTTCACTGTATATACGTACATTATAATCTGAAATTATCTGAACAGCTATTGCGAAAAGTACTAAAAATTACTGAGATTTTAAAATACTGTTTTTAAATATCTCGAATTTTGTTCCTGAAATTCCACTCGTGCTATGTCTTAGGAAAGTTGTGGAAAAAGAGAAAAATTCATGTGAGTTAGACCGTGAAATCTTTTTTTTTTTATTCATTCCAATAAAACTTAAAAAAACTAAACCTGTTCCTAAGATGACTCAAAATATTCAAACGTATTTGCGTCTAGTTTCAGTCATATCTCGAAAAGTCGCCAAGATTTATTATGTTTTATTGGCCTTAATTAAAGATAAGGTTTCGAATATTGCGTCCTGTAAATTTTAGATTCTTTTCACAACTTTCCTGCGTCAAAACAAGTGTTTAATTTAAGGTACTATATCGAGGTGCAAAATTCAAAGACATCTTGAATTTTTCTAATTCTCATGTGTTATTTCTCTTCAAAAAGTGAGAAATATATCAACTAGCATTCATTCGGCGTGGAATTTCATGAGCATTTTAACCATTTTTTTTTAAATGGCTAGGTCTATGCCCAGTTAGTGTTATCTCGTTTCTAAGTCATCAGTGATTATTAGTGTGGCTCGCGCTAGCTGTATAGATTTTTTTCGGCGTTAGTATTTATTCGGTCTATAAATTATTTCGGTTCCTTTACTTTGACGTCTTTTATGTCCTGCTCAAACTTGAGTTTTTTTTCGTCGTAAGGTAGTTTTAAAAGGGAAACTTTAAACTTTGAAAACAATCTGAAAGGGGGCATCATTGGTTAATACACTCGCGCCCGACAAGGAGAATTGAAAATACTGCATTCTTTTTGCATTCCAATGCAGGTTCATTTTTTGGAATACAAAAAGTCCGCAGAGCCATCACCTATTATAGTGTGCTTTAAAGCTTAAGGTTCGCCCTTCAAAATTACCTTAGCGAAAAACAAATTTCATGTTCGACCAAGAGTTAGAAGACATAAAAACGAAGGCACCGAAATAAATTTTAAACCTAATATATTTTATGTATTAATATATAATTTTTTAGGTGTCCCTACTGCAGCAGACGGACTAAGCAACGCGGGAATTTGTATCAACATATTCGAACTCATCATCCTGGAAAGGACGTTTTTTGTACGGAATAGCAAGAATCACGAAATAATTGTTTCTAAAGGATTTCAGAGTTACCAAAAATGCTCATTGCAAGTATTATATAATCTAAGCGTTATTTAAAAATTTTTTATATTTTAACATCCTTCGGGATCTTTAAATGATATTATTACATGAATACATATTTAAAATGTATTATCTCATCACTATTTATCACAGTGCAAATTTGTTGGCAATCCTGAAATTCTCAACATCTAAAGCTGGAGAGATATGTAAGGAAAAAAATGGATTTTTTGCGTCTGATTAAAAACGCAAGTAGATAATCATCGTTTATTTATACCGAAGCTCATTTTGTTTAATAAATCAATTTCTTTAGAATATGCACATGTAAATTTATTGACATTCGCATTTATACTAATATTTTGATCATACATTTTTTAACTTCCGTTTTCCTTTGTGTCTTTAATAGAGTATCATTTTGATTTCTCATCAGGAAATAAATACTAAAACAATTTCTTTTTTCAGTCACCATGAGGCGCGGTTCACTTGATGGGAAATATTCCTGTACAACCTGTGGAAAAACGTATAAATGGAGACAAGGTTTGTTAAGACATCGTAAATACGAATGCAATGTGGATCCAATGTTCCACTGCAAATATTGCTCCCACAGATCAAGACACAAAGATAATTTAATGAAACACATATTCGCAAGGCATGTGGATCGTGGATATTATATCGGAAAGTAATATATTACTTTTAAGTAAATTCGACAAACATTAGTTTTACTTTATCGACTTCTGTTTTGTCATCAAGTTCTACCAAAGGAAAAAAAATTATAATTCGTCATTATATTTTGTTAGATTTGTTAGAAATTTAAAGATTAGACTGTATTATTATATATGCAAATAAATTATGGTAATTAAACTGATTCGTCTTTATGCATTTTCAAATTTTTTTTTAATTAAAAAGAATTGTAATGCATAAATTCCTCATATTTTCCTGATTATTTAATTATCTGTTTCCCCTTCATTCCAACTCAAATTGAAATACAATATCTGTCCTTAAAAGAGTTAAAAGTTTTTTATTTTATCCAATTACCTGATGAAATATGTTTTATGAAGTGAAAGTTTAAAATTGTAAACATGCATATTGGACCACTTTGATATTTTCTAAATGAAATTTTTTTAACTTTCCAGATCACAATTGTAATAGTTTTAGAAGGTAGGTAGGTCAAAGAGGTAATGCCAGCACCTAGAATAATACAACAAAATAAAAGATAAAATCCTGCATTTTCAACATTTTTTGTCTTTGAGCAGATTTATGATACACTTTCCATCTTGATTTATGCCTTCATAAAAATATTTTTCTCACCATCTGAAGCAATTACTTCATAGCGTTAGCCTGTTAATAAATGTTTCTTTATTGGTTGAAAATTTAGCCAGGACGGCTGAAAAACTTCATTTTCAAAATTCCCATACTTTTTCCTGAACTTTTCGAATTTTCATCCAAGGGAAGGAATTTTTAAGAAAACAGTTGAATTTCTGACCGAAAAAGATGAATTGTTAACAAAAAAGTTCATTTTTAACTAAAAAATATGAGTTTATTCCAACAAAACAATAGATTCTAATTGTTAAATCCAAAACAGTTCAATTCAAATAAAAAAGACGAATTTTCAACAAACTAGTTGAATTACCAATAAAGATTAATTTTCAACTAATCAATTGTATTTTTACTAAAAGGCGAAATTTTTACCTAGAGAAAAATTCTCAATAGTACATTGTGCTACGAGTGGAGAAAATGGTCGATTGTGAATGAGCATCCGTTTGACGCGCAAGCGAAGCGAGCGCGGTAAGAATGCGAGTTTACAATCGACCATTCTCCACGAGTTGCACATACTATTTTGTCCAAAT
>JAAAKG020191125.1:0-24655 GCA_010014905.2 Druon quercuslanigerum
TGAACAATAGTTACCTCAAACTTTATGTAATTTAATATTCTGAATAAAGTTAATTAACTAATAATAATTAACCTGTCCATAACATAAAAAGCCTTAACTGAATTATTTTAATAGAGTCATAAAAATAATTTTTATTTTTTAAATCTTTTTTTAATTTGCACTTTCCTTTATGTTACTTTGATTAAGAAATAAACTAATAATTAATTAATAAGTTTGCAAGATAGAAAATCATTAAAGAATTATTTTCATAAAGAGATATAAATGTTTCTTATTTTATATTTTATTTAAAACTCAAAATGAATAGAAGTAATTATTGTTGATTGATAAAAGTAGAAATATACTTTTTTATTTCAATAGGTTTAAAAAAGAGAGCACTCTAAATCTCGACAATAAGAATTTATACATCAATGTTTGAAAAAAATGTTGATGAGCTATGTTGACGTCCAGAATTAAAACATTCTATTTTGTAAGATACTTTTTGTAATTAAATTTTTTAATCATGAAAAACAATAAACAATTCGATTCAAAGCGAAGTCTTAATTCATTTTATTTTTTTTTAATTAATCAAAGTTTAAATTTATTAAATTTTACATATGCAACATGTAAATAATGAAATAATTAAACTTAAATTTAAAAAAGGTACTATGCTTACACATGTATTATAGTTAGCCTTCAATGAGGACAATCATCTTTAATATAAACGGGACGAGTTTCCAGCACGTAACAGAAAATTTTATTGTAGCCATAAATAATAAAATAATTCTGCTTGGTAGACAATGTTGGATTATAAAAGCAGAAATCTTGACTTATTGTCTCCAAATTATCTCGAACTTCATAAGTCTAAAGTGTAGTTCTGGCTCTAGGAATTTTAAATTAGAGTGATGATAATACTCGTAAGTGAAATAGTCTTAACTAATAATAAATAATAACTTAAGATAATAGCTTCTAAAAAATTTGTGCATTAAAATTTATTTGAATAACGGCCTTTGATATGATGAAAAAATTCCGCTTACATAGCTAATATTTACAACAAAATATTATTCTCAAATTTCGCAATTCTACCTACCCTATTAGCTAAAAAAAAGTTAACTTTTTGGTCAAAATAGTTCGAGCGTTAGAAATTCAGAATCGGTTTCAAAGTTTCTTCCTTTAATTAAATGTTGGAAAATACAGACAATGTAACACATTAAATAAAATATTCCAGAAAAAAATCAAACAAGCAAAAATGTTTTGATAACAAAATTCAATATTCCGAAAGTGAGGTTTAACAAAAGCACAGCAATGATTAAACTTACTGAAATTCAGAATAAATTAATTTCAAAAATTTAAATTTACATAATCTTCCGAATAAAATGATTTAAATTATGTAAATATATTTTATAATCATTTAAATTTTGGCAATTTTTAATCTCTCTTTTTCAACATTAAGTATCTTTCATTTTCTATAACTTTAGTTTTCTGTTTAAATTTGTAACAAAATCTACCAACTTTAACGAACAAAAAAAATAAAATGTAAAACGATAATTTTTTCTGGTAATTTCTTGAAAATTCTTGTAGAAAAGTAAACAAAAACAATAAAGTGCTTTACGAACGTAGATAACGTGTAATGCGATTTCTGACAGATGACAAATTTTAACAATAGTTGCGAAATTAAAAAATTAGCTTCCAAATTATTAAATCTATTTTATAAATAATTTTGCCTTTTTCCGCTACTTTTAAGAAACATTTCGTTTTTACTCATCATAATAAATTAAAAATTGCACTATTCTGTTGAAACTTTATTTATTACAAAAAATCTAACTATTTCGTTAAAATTCACCTTGTTTGGTATAAAAATCAATTACTTGTTTGAAAGTTTAATTACCTCGTTATAAATTCATTTTTTTCTCGTAAAACTTTTCATTGGTTGAAAATTTATGTATTTTGTGTGAAATTCATTTCATTATTAACTAATTTTTTTAAAATGAAAACTTAATTGTATCATTTTCGGATTTAAATAATTCTTTCCTTGTTCGAACCATTCGGTTGCAAATTCAAATTTTCAAGTTCAAGATTCAAATCTTTTGTAGAAAATTGGTCTTTTTGGTTGAAAAATGAAACTTTTTTGTAGATAATTTATCTTCCTGGCTTCAAAATTAAACAATTTTTTTTTAATTAATGTATTTTCTTTAATTATTTTATTTATTTAGACAGCTTAAGACAACAGTAAATAATAAATTTTAGGGCAACATTCTCCTAAAAGTTTTTTTTTTTTGCTGAAAATTCAATTGTTTATTTTTGAAGATGATTTTTCCATTCCGAATTCAAAATTTGATACTTTTGTCAAATATCGATTTATTTGGTTGAAATTCTTACTTTTTGATCGAAAGTTTCAACTATTTCGAAAATAATTCGGTTTTATAAATTCAAAATTCAGCAATTATGTTAAAAATAATTTATTTTGCTACAATTCATATTTTCTTCAAGGTCCTGTATTTCGTTTTGTTTAATTTTTTTTAATTTAGATTTCAACTGTTTTAAAAATAATTCCTTTTTTTTATTCGAAATTCCGCTACTTGGTTACAAATGCATGTATTTGGCTACAATTCCTATTTTTTTATCTAAAATTTAACAAGTATGAAGACTATCATTCTTTTTGGCTTCAAAATTCAATTATTCTGTTAAAAATTTCTATATTTATTAAAAAAGTCTTTCTTTTTTATTTAAAATTCAACTTTTTAAAAAATTATTCAGCTTTCTGGCTTCAAAGTTCAATGAATGTGTTAAAAATTTTGTTGTAAAAATTTAATTTTGTTTAAATACTCTGATTAAAAATTTTTTCTTCGCTAGAAAATTTATCTGTTAGTGTAAAAAAAAAGTTGCCAGTTTTGGTATAACAGTATCTTTTTTCATAAAAATTCAACCTTTGTATTAAATATTTGGTTGAAATTCTTTTTTTTAAATTCAATTTGGCTGGTATAAAATTCGCGTTTTGCTAAGAAACTTATCTTTTGTGATAAAATTTTCTACCTTTTTTCGTATAAAATTAAACTTTTTGTTAAAAATTTAACTTTTATATTAAATATTCATCTCTTTGGTTGAGTCAAAAAATCGTCTTTTTGTGTTAAAAAGTGAATTTTTTCATTAAAATTCAGCTGTTTTGATACTCATTTTTTTCTGGTCTAAAATTAAAATTTTTTGTTGAGCATTTTTGTTCTTTATATAAAGTTTTACATTCTTGGCTAAAAAACTTGGTTTTAAGTCTTTTTTTTTTAATTCAACCACTTTGTAGAAAATTCTTATTTTGAAATTAAAAGTTAAACAATTTTGTAGAAAATTAAGGTGTTGTCTTAAAAATTTCCTTTTTAATGAAAATACATAGTTTTGGTTAAAAATTCTAATCTTTTGGTAAAAAGTTAAACTATATGGTAAAAAAATAAACTATTTGAAAATTTATCTCTTTTTTGTTTGGTTCTGGCTTTAACTTTCAACATTTTCGTTTAAAATTCACGTATTTGGTTAAAAAAATTTATTTTTTGTTAAATAATTAATTTTTTTATTGTAAATTCAACTATTTAGTTGTAAATTACTTTGATTATGACTAAACTCTGCGGTAAAAAATGTAAATGTAACTTTTTTCTAACTTGTTCTTTAGAAGTGGGAAATTATAAAATTACTTGATTGAAAATTCATCTATTTGATTGAAAATTCCTCCTTTTGGGAAGAAAATTATTCTTTTTGGTAGAAAATTAATATTTTTGATTCTAGAATTACCTTGCACTTTTTTTAAAATTCATGATTTTTGTTGTAAAATAATTTAATTAATTATTTGAAAATTCAATGTTTTGGTTTAAATTTAATATTTCTTTATTGAAAATTCATTGACTTGGTTGTTGATTTAAATTTTTTTTGTTTTTTATTTACATGGTTGAAAATTCTTCTTTTGCCAGTAATTTCATCTCTCTTTTTTTAAAAAATAACTTTTTTTTGAAAATTCATATTTGGGTAGATAATTGGTTTTTCCAGTTTTTAACTTCAAGAATTTTATGGAAAATTCATGTAGGATTCTTTTTTGAGCTGAAAATTTAAAATAAAAGAGCTCATTGTTTGAAATTTGTACGAATTTGTAATACATAGATTTTTTAAAAGATTAATCTGTTTGGCTAAAAATTAAACTATTTTTTTAATAATTCATTTCTTGTGTTCATAATTACGTTTTTTATCTTGAAATGTGTCTATTAAATTTTTTGATTAAAAAAGTATCCTTCATAAGTTGAAAATTCAAATATCGGGTTAAAAAATTATGTAACTACTTAAAAATTTACTATTTAGGTAAGAAGTTCAACTATTTTGTTCACAATATTTCCCTTTTGGTTTTATTTAACTGGTTGAAAATTCCTTCCATTCGTCGAAAAAACATTTTTTAAAAATAAAAATTAAACAGTGACATATTGTAAATTCATAAATATCTTTATTCTTATTTTAAAATTTCGCTATTTATATTAAAATGCATATTTAATGTTTTGGAAATTAGTTAATTATTCTTGTTTAAAATAAACTTGTTGTTGAAAGTTCAGCTGTTTCGGTAGAAAATTCAACTATTTGGATAGATATCTTTTTTGCTAAAAAATTTCACTGACTTTTTAAAAATTCCTTTTTTTTCGATTCGAAATTTATCTTTAATATTTAAAATATATCGTCCTTCGCTAAAAATGAAGTTTAAGTTAATAATTTGCCTTTAGTCCAAAAAATTAACTTTTTACTTAATTCGACATTAATCAAATTCTACACATAAAACTTCCGAACAAAATGTTAAATTAGCTAGAATTGAATTTATTGAATTATTTGAATTTAAGAAAGGTAATATGCTCACCCATGTATTGTATATAGCATTAAATGAGCAAAATCATATTTAATATAAACGCAACGAGTTCATTTCTTTTGTTTAAATTTTTTTTTAAATTCTACTATTTACTTATACTCTAATTTTATTGTATATTTTATTCCGCATATTATTTTTGGCACTGTTTTTAAGGAACAAAAATTGCTTTTAACATTATAATACACATATCAAGTGCGTCATGATTATTATTATGCAATACTCACATTACTAATATTTTTCGCTCTGTAAACAAAGTTAGACTGTAATATTAAAGAAATCTATTGATTTTTTTCTCAGGGACTCCAAGACGGATTTATTATTCCAATAAGGAAGCTTTTTGTCCTATTTTCTTTGCTTTTCAGAATGTTTTATTATGAAAAATAAGATGATAAAATTTTTTAGTTAAAACTCTAATTCTAATTCAAATAATATTTTACTTTAGTATTATGTAAAACAAAATAAATTATTGATTTAATAAACAAGACTAATTTCCAGCTCATATTTACCTATTTTTCAAATTGACATTTTAATCCGAATACCAGGTATGCTAGAGAAGACAACCTACACAAGCAATCATAAAACTCTTTTCCTCTGAAATTAAAGTTTTATTATTTTAAAAAATTGGGTAACACAATCCTTCAAAAAGGGTCATCGATTGCAAGAGGCAGATTTTTGTACGTCCGGAATTTTGAGATTCTTAAGAAAAATGGGAAAACAATTTTTCGTGAATCTTTTCATTTGGTGTACTATTCTGTCTCAAGGAATTGGGATTTTGGTTAATGATCATATTAGTAAGTGAAATAGTCTTATTATATTTAATTAGCAATATTTTTTACTTTATAAATTAATGTAATTGTATCCTATTTTAAAAAAAAAATAAATCGAAACAAGTTCTTGAAAATCTCGAAATCGTTGTTGAATATCTAATTGGTAATACATTATAATTTATTTCTTCAAAAAAAAGTTTAAATTCTCAAAAATCTTTAATAATGGAGAGAAAAATTCTGTATTTTTCTTTTTTGACCAAATGTTTTTAAAACGATACGAGGATTCTTTTCATAACATATTAATCATATTCAATAGTTAATCAATTACATTTTGTGATATAATTTATTTTTGAATGTTTTCAATTTTATTGATGGAATAAAACATTTTAATTTTAAATGTTTTTTTATTTTTGTAACTAGATCTATTTTGATTATTGCACTACTAAAAAAAATTACCGGGAATAACATTTCTAAGAAAATTCAAATTGAATCAGATTTTATTCGCGTTTTTCTTTTTTTATCATTAATTTTAGGCCTTAATGAAAATTTTACAATATTTTCAAAACAATTTGAAAATTTAAAAAAAAAGTAATTTATATTTTGCAGGATTTCAAAAAAATTTAGGAAAACTTTCAATTATTTCGTAAGATACTTCATAATTTTAGAAGTTTTGAAAAGATTTAAAAACAATTTTAACTTAAAAAAAGACTTTAGGACATTTAAAAAAAATGTAGATTTTTCAATATTTTGAAACAAAATTTTTAATTTATCATAAGATTTTAAAGGAAAACGTAGATCGATATTTTAGTTTTTGATAAATTAATAAAAAATGAAAAATGATTTAAAAACATTTCAAAAAAAAATTTTTTATGATATTAAACATTATAGGAAAAAAATTCCCAAATATTTAGCAGATTTAAAAATAATTTTAAATTTTAAATGATATCAACAAATTTTAAATAAATGCAGATTAAAAAGATTTGAAACAAAAAAATTAAAATATTAAAAAAATTTTTAAACATTTTTAAGAGGATATAAATTTTTTTTAAGGATTTCAGAAAAAAATTTCAATAATTTTGTCCTTCAGCAAAATTTAAGAACTATGTTTAAAAAGATTTCAAAACATTTTTAAGGATTTCTAAAATTGTCAAGTAATAATTTTAAATATTTTCAGTGAATTCGTTTTAATTTTGCATAATTTTTTTAAGGCTTTAGGTAAAATTTTAATCATTTTAAAATGTATTGAGAAGTTTTTTCAGAGATTTAAAAAATAATTCATTACTTGAAAAGATTTAAAAAATAAATAAATGTAGATTTTCGAAAAAAGATTTCGAATTTTTTTTTTAAGATTTTGAGATTATAAGAAATCTAAGGAAAAATTTAAGTTATTTCAAAATATGTTTCATAGTTTTAGATGTGTTTGAAAGAATCAAAAACAATTTTCTCTTTAAAAAGATTTTGAAAAGTTTTATCAGATCTTATGGAAAAACTGAAATTGATTTTTAATTTTGATAAAACAATTTAAAGTAAACATTCATAAAATTTAAAAAAAATTTTAAATAATTTACTAATGTTTTAAAAAAGAATATCAAAGATTACTAGAAAACTTTTACCATGTTTTGAGATTATAAAATTAAAAAAAATAGGTTGAACGATAATCATGAGCTTTTAAATTTCTTTTATTAATTTAAAAATTGAAAAAATAAACATTGAAAGTGATTTTTTATTTTTAAATGTCTTATTTTAAAATCTATTTTTTTTTTAATTTGTTACAAAACTTTCAGTAATTTTTTATTTTACAAAATTTGTTTTAGGACTATGTATAGAGAGTTTTAAAGACAATCTTAAAAATTTATGAAATTGAAATAAAATTTAGATTTTTTAAGTTTCGAAATAAAATTTTGAAGGTATTTCAAGATTGAATTAAAAGTGATTATCTATCTTTGAAAATTAATTAGTAGAGAATATTGAAAGAGATTTTAAAAGATTACAAAAGATTTCCCACATTTTGAAACGATAAAATAATAATTACAGTTTTGAAATTATTATGAAAACTGAAATTATTTTAACAAAAATTGTAAAAAAAATGTAAATTTTTGTAACTGCAGAAGAAAAACTTTTTGAGAAGCTTGTAAAGCCATTTAAAAAACATTTAAAAATATACCAAAGAATCCCCAAAATTATAAAGAAAGAATCTAAAGCTTTCTCTGAATTCTTTTTTAAATTTTGCAGAATATTTTAATTGTTTTAAGAAAAATTCCCATCATTTTTTAAATATATTTGCAATTGATTAAAAAATGTTAAAAATGCTTAAAATTTCAAGAATATTTCTCAAAAATCGACATAATATGTAGGCTTTTAAAGATTTTAAAATGCAATTTTTAAGTTTTTTGAAAATTGTGAAACGTTTCATGATATACAGAAACTTTTCTTAAGATTTCAGGCAACATTTAAATTAATTATTTATTCTAAAAATTAATCTTCAGCAAATAAAAAAATTTTGAAACTTTAAAAAAATTTCCAGGAAGAATCCAGGAGATTTTAAGAAAATTTAGAGAACAATCTATTACACATTTGATAAATGTTTAAAGCTTGAAAAAGTTCTAAGTATCTACCAAACTAATTTTGTTTTTAGAAATTCATAAATTTAAAAAAAAAAACTTCGTATTTATAAAATTAAAGTTACAACTCTTTGGCTTTAATTTAAAATCTTTGTTTGGTTGAGCATTAAAATATTTGGTTAAAAATTTTTATTTTTTTTTTATTAATTTAAGCCTTTAGAATTTAAAATTAAAGGATTTTTTAGTTTTAATATAACCTAGAATATTTTGCGTGGTAAATTCATATTGTTAGTTCAAAACTTATATCTTCGGTTGAAAATGTAAATATTTTATTTAAATTAATTTTTAGTTTATTTTAAAAATTCATCTCATTGATAGAAATTTGAAAGTTTTTATATCAAAATTGCAAATGTTGGGTTTAAATTTAAAATATATATTTTGTGCTGAGTTCAAAATTTATTTCTTTCGCTCATGCTTTAACTATTTTGTAGAATTTTGTTTTACAACAATTCATTTTTTTTTAATTTTTAAGTTAAAATTTAAAATTTTTTAGGAATGAGAAAACAATTATTACATTTTTATTATCTTGATAATACAATATGAACAAAATTAAGAATATAAAATTCTTTTTAGGACTTTTATGTCAAAAAATAGATTTTAAAGAATATTTACAGCTTTTAAACATTTTAGCGTTTTACATCAGAAATTTGTATTTCAAAGAAAAATCATTATCATATGAACATGGTTTAGAATCTTTTAACAATTTCGATTTATGGTCGTGCAATTGTTTGGTTTTCTATATAAGCTAAATTTTCAGATGCTAATGATTAATTATATTGCTTTAATTAATTTTGTATTTTTATTATGCTGTTATGAATAATTTATAATCACAGTTTCAGAGGAATCCTCAAATCTTCACGTCAGAAAGAAACGTCTGGTTGATAGGACATGGGGTGGAAGTATTCCAGTACCGATTGAACAAGTTCCGTACATTGTCAGTGTTTGGGAAGATGAATACCAAGTTTGCAGTGGCATAATATTAATGCTAAATGTTATCTTAACAACTGCCGTTTGCGTTATCGAATTAGATCGCCCCCAACTATACAGGGTTCTTTCCGGTTCCGCAATTCGAGGGTATGGAAAGCCCCACGCAGTTTGGAAAATACAACATCATCCAGAATTTTTGAATGAACCGTTGAATGGCGATATTGCATTGGTCACAATTTATCCACCTGTCGATCATAAAATCAATCAACCTATATTACTTTATCATGGATATGTGCCACCAAACTCTCGTGTTGATACTAGCGGCTGGGGACATGTCAACATAAGACGGTAAGACAGAACTTAATACTATGGAATACCGATAAAAGAGATACTTTGGGTTTCAATCGTGTAGAAAACTACAAAACTTTCCGCCGTTTCGTGGCCACTGCAGTTTTAGCTCAGGGATGATCTGCAACTGAGGTATCAGGTTACGTTGTTCTTTTGTATACTCTGTACGATGGAAGTGATTGGCTAGAGCGCCTGACCATGGACACAGCCAATAACGTGCGTCCTGTCTCCATGGTGGGGCCCTCTAGTCGACCGCAGGAATCTTAGAGAGTATACATAAAAACAACATAACCTGATACCTCAGTTTCGGATTAGCCATGAAGAAGTGAACTGCAATTTTCACAAAACGTCGGCAAATTTCTTAGTTTTCTACACGACTGAAATCAGAAGTAACTCTTTTATGATAATGAATTATCGTGAAAGCATTACATGTATTACTATAAAATACTTTTTAGTAAAATTACTAGTGAGTTTGAGAAAAAAAGGAAACAATAAATTTTTATATTTTAAAGAAACAAAACTTTAGATTAAAAAAAATAATTTTACTGTTCTGAACATTCAAGCCAGTTTAAGAGAAAAGCCTGTTTGACAAAGAAACGACACTCGTACCTCTTACTCACTCTTACTCGTAACTCTTTCGGTTGTAGCATCCGAGTTGGGTAACATTTTTGTTATTCCAAAAAATAAATGGGCTAAATAATCGAGAATTAACACTAACTTTTTAAATATTTATTGGCAGAATTCGTGGAATACACTGAATTCCGGAAATTCACGGATATCGAAAAATTTGTGTAATTACAGGAATTCCGGGAATTAAAGAAATTTAGGAAATTCATGGAATTAATGGAATTTAAGGAATATGTTAAATCTGAGATATTCATAGGATTCATGGAATTTCTGGAATTCACGGAATTTGTGAAATTAATGAAATTCAAGTATCTAACGGAATTCGTGGAAGTCCATGATTTTCATGCATTCTCCGATTTAAATATAATCTAAGAATTCTTTAAATTTCATGAATTCCTTCAATTTCGTGAATTCCTTGATTTTAAAGAATTCGTTGAATTTTTATAAATTGCTTGAATTTGATGAATTTCTCAAATTCCGGGAATTCTCTGAATCTTTCTAGTTCCGAGTATCTCGAGAATTCCTTTAATTCCATGAATATAATGAATTTCATGAATGTCAGGAAATTCCGTGAATTCCGTAAATCCCTTGATTCTCGAGAATTCCGTGAATTTTAAATTTTCAGAAATTTATTGAAATTTTGGGTCATTTATGGCAATTTTACATTTAAATATTTTAAGTTTCCATACATTACCTAAAATTCAATTTTAATCATTTTTACAAATTTGCGGAAATAAATGGAAATTTTGGTCATTTACGGGAATTTCACAAGTAAAAATACTAACGTACCATAAATTACCTAACATTAACATTGAAACATTTTTATTAATTCCCGGGAATTTGTGATATATGTTGGAAATTTACGGTAATATTTCAGGTAATTTATAGTAACTTACCATAAAGTGCCCAAAATTAGGTTTTAAAAGGTCTATAAATTTTCGGAAATTTATACAAATTTGTTTTTTCACAAATTTATTAATTATTTATATGACTCATTTCTGAAAATCATTTTTTTCCTCTAAATTCAGAAAAGTTATTATCTTGTGGAATGATGACACAAATGTTAATTCTTGACAGTAATTTCTTATTTTAAGCAAATATTTTGCAATTATTTAAACAATTTTTACTTCTTTAAATCATTTTTTCCCTCTATAAATCTTAACAAATTAATATTTTCTGAAATTAATCACGTAGCTAATGATTGCCCTGATAGTGCACTATTTTATTTAATATTTAGTAATATTTTACCTTAGTACTTAAAGCATCATTTTTTAAGCAATAAAAATTTTTATAAAAAATTAAAGATTTTAAACATTTCTTGAAAGACAGTTATGATTTCAACCGATATTAGATTTCGAATTAAGGAAGCATGATTTACGGTAATTTTAAGGGTAATTTATGGTAAAGTTACCATAAATTGCCTAAAATTTAATTTAAAAATGTCTATAAATTTTTGGCAAGATATAGAAATTTTCTGTCATTTATGGTAACATTACAGACAATCTGTGACTACTTAGGATAAATTAACCAAAATTGGATTTAAAAATATCTATAAATTTCCGGAATTTTTCTGAAAATTCGGGTAACTCACGGAAATTTTGGTAATTTACAGTTTTTACGTTGAGTGACCTATTTATCATAAAATGTTAGCTCATAGATGAATTATTTTCATTAATCACATCTGACCTCACTTTACACTCCCGAGGTAGTAAAACATACTTTTTTCTTCCTAAAGAGTAAAAAAAGCCTGAAATCATCAGCATGTGTCACTCTAAATAGTTGAAAATAATTATTTTTAAATCTCAGATTCAAAAAAGATGCTTGCAAAACTTTTTAGATGAAATTAATTTGTCTTACGCAATGATAATAGAACGATATAACTTATATTAGAGTGTGTACTTAAATTCTAAAGAAGTTTTTTCTTTCGGACATGGACCTTTCTTGCTGCTGCTACTTTGGTTGGATGCTTCAGTTTAGGACAAAAGTAAGTTATCATAAGTATATTATATACAAATAAATTTATGGAAATCAAGCATTTTTTTACGAGCAATACTTTTGTTGTTTGTATTTTACGTTTCTGATCTTGTTATTGTGCATATACCCATTGTTTTGATCAAATCATGATAAATCTATTCGAAATAAACAAAATGGGTTATTCAGTACGCCAGCACATTTTTTGTATAATAAAAATTTTATATGTCAATTTTTTTTCATTGAAATGACATTATTTTATAAATTTTAGGCGCGATCCTCCTAATGAATTGCGAACAATCAACTTGCCGACAATCAGCCTGGACAAGTGTCGACATGAACTCAGATTATTCAAGGAAGACAAGTTTGTTAAAAAACTTTCAGATAAAGTTATATGTACTTATGATGAATATGTGGAAAGACACGCTAGCGTTTTCGACGATGGTAATCCTCTAGTTTACCGTGGAAGCTTGATTGGTGTTCTTTTTTGGTCTAAGTACAATGGTCATCCTGATGTTTATGCCAACTTGTCTTACCCTCCATACAAAGCTTGGATTGTTCGAATGCTTGGACAAATTGCAATAAATCCATATCAGAGGGATATTAAAGTGTAAATAATAAAGTAATAATTTTAATCAAATAAAGATCTGAACTCTCTAGAAATTATTTTTTTTAATTACTTTTTTGAATTATATACCTACAAAATTTTTGTCTAACTTTTGAATTTGTATCCAAAATAGGTGAGTAACGAACTTGCCCTTTCTTCTTACACTTTGGAAATTTATGCAAAAGCATAATCTAATCGTTTTTACATAAAAGCAATACCTTCTCATTAATATGAAAAAGTAAAAAGGAAAGATTGTTGCTTATAAGAATCATTAAAAAGATTGAATAAAAATAGCATTATGTGAAAAATTTTATTTATTATTGAACGATTTTAAATCAGTTACTGACAAACCGCTCAAATTATATTCTTTTTTCAATGTAATCTATGCCTAAATTTGATGTTTTCCTTAATAAGTAAAACGTTCTAGGAATGTGGAGAAATTACCTGGAATTAATATAATTCCTGAATGAGCCGGAGATAGAACGGAAGATTTTATTACAATCCTGCGTTCATCCTAATTCCTAGGTTTTCATCTAAAACCCTGATTTCCCTATATCCATGGTTTCCAATCTCTTATTTTAAAGGAGAAATTGCATTTTGTTTTGTGCTGGTTCTGGTTTCCTAGTTAGGAAGCCATGGAAAAACTAACTGGTGACTGTGGTTCCCGAACCAGTCCTCCTAAGTCAGAATAATGCAAATATGTGTTTTTGGTAATTCATGTTTTTGATTACCCTGTCCTAGATGACAATGACAATCCTTCCGTCTCCGGAATAAGAACTTGCAACCTCAACGAAAGGTTTGAACCATTACTATCCACGCAAGGATGCTCTAATGTTTGGCGCTGTTTTCTGTGCAGCTGTTGACATCGCCACTGAGCAGCTAGCCCTTCAGCATCAGCTGCTGCAAGTTTTAAGTAAGTAAACATGTCAAATATGTAGATAAAGTCATAGAATCTCCTATTCTGTTAACTTATTCAAATTCTTTCAAATTCTTCTATTCTCTTATCGTTTAAGACGAAATTAAGTATTGTTTTCTCAAACTTTTCTTTGAACATCATAATTTTGGTTTATTTACCTTAATTTTGAAGCCCATGGCCTTCACATTGTCTTCATTTTGTTCAGAATTCTTTACAAGTCTTGAATTTATTCTGTCATACAACCTTAACATCTGCGAACGCTAACCCACGTACCCTAACTGTTTCGAGATCCTCATCTTCTTCGTCGAAAAGGTTCATTCTTAAAACACTTTTCCATGCATATTATAATTAGCTATGAGTACATTACGTAACATTATTTAAAGCTTTCATAATATGGAACCAGTCATTCACATGTTCATAAACCCTTACACTATCTTTGTTACCAGTATATACTGTTTTTATTGTTTGTAGGATCCACCTATTGACCCTGTATTTTTTCAGAACTTCCCAAAGTTTGAAAATCGGGCTCCGCATTCGTAATCAGTAAACCTAAAAACATCTGTGCCAAGTATAACCAAAATCCTACAACTTTTTCAACATTAGTCCACCACGTTTAATTCGCTATTCTGAATTTTTAAAATCTGACTTCTGGTTCGTTATCAGATACCCCAAAAACCCCTAGATGCCAAGTTTTAATAAAATCCATTATTTATTTAAAATTGTTTCATCATATTGAATCCGCCAATTTCAATTTTATAAATCGGGCTCCGGACTCGTAATCAGCGATCCCAAAAACCTTAGTGACCAGCTTTATAAAAAAACAACAACTTGTTCAAAATTGGTCCACCATGCTCAATCTGCTATTTTGCATTTTTTAAATCTGAATTTAGATTCGTGATCAGTGGCCCAACCGCAGCAACCATCAAATAAAAAAATGTGTTTCTTTTCAAATTCTTCCACCAATGTACCTGATCAATAGTCTGATATTCTTGAAAACTTGTTTAAAAAGTTATTCGGAAAAACCGCACATGCATTGATAAGTATCTAGGAATTTTTATTCAGACCAATAACAACCACGATAAACGAAGACAATTTCCGCTTCGGAGACAAAGGTTAGATTAACTCCGGAAGGAAACTGAGAGCATCAAAGACCTTTTATGTTCAAATAAGGAAACTTATTCTATGTCAATGAATGATGATACCAATCAAATCTCCTTGAAATGATATATCCATGTCATAATGAGTCAGGCTGTCTTAAACAAAAAGAAAATTCATTATTCTTTAATAAGTTTTGTAACTGTATATTGTCCCCATTTTCGGATGCTCTAGTTGTGAAAAAATGAAAAAATTCTACTTGATATTTTCAGTTTTGAGTGTCATTTTGGCTTTAGGAAATGGGACATCTAGAGATGATAATATTTATGAGGGAAATATTTGAAAGTAACACTCGATAGCAAGAAAGAAAGTACAATCAACAGCAGATCTAAATGATTCTATTGAATATGCTATCAAATACATAGCATTCTTGTAAAGCCACAATAAATAATTATTCTCTAATGTTTATAGACGAATCATTTATTCTCCACGCAAGGAAGAAACGACTTATTGAGAGAGTTCCTAATGGATCTCTTCGACCATCGATTCAAGAATTTGGTCATTCCACTATCCTTTATGAGGTGGAAAAGCCTTCTTGCACTGCTGTTAAAATATTAGCTAACGATGTCTTAACAAATACTTCGTGCGTTAACTATATTTATGAAACAATCAGCTAATAGTTTTTACTCTGGTACAACAGATCTACGTAATGGAACACCTCACACTGTTAAGAAAATACATCATCCAGAATTTACAACGCAGAATATGGTTTCCGGCAATATTACGTTGGTGACAATTGATCCATCTTTCGACTTCAACATTCAGGCAATTAAAAAATAAAAATCTATATTGGAGAATATTCACCGAATACTGCTCTTGTTGATACTCTAGTTCATACTTGTGGTTGGGGCTATATCCTTGCTAGGTGAGATACAATAAATTTAATAATTGTAATCTAATTCTTCACTCTGAGTGCTTCTTATTTTAAATGTTTTTCTTTCTTTTTTTGTATCATCCATATGAACGTGCATCACTGAATATTTTTGGTATTATTGCTGTATGGGATGCTACAGTGATGGACATAGGTGAGTTATTATGAACCTTATACACTTAATTTTGTATCTAATGAATTTTAAATAAATAAAAGGATCAAAATAAAATTATTTCTAAATTTCAGGGAGTTTCTCCCACATAAACTGCGATCAATCACTGTGCCTATAATTAGCAATTAGCAGCGTCTAGCAGAACACGGTACCCTTATTATTATAAAAATCGATAATAAAGTTATTTGTACCTTTGATATATATAAAATAAAATATGCTGGCATGGATGATGATGGTAATCCTCTGGTTTAAATTGACCACCATCGTAATGAGCACTTTCTTGGTATTTTGTTTTATAACTGGAACAATGGAACACTGGAACACTGTTACCTATGCTAACTTGCATCATCCTCCATAAAAATACAGGATTGTTGCAAGACTCTTAGAAATGGCTACCAATCCACCTTGGGATCTTTTGTATCAAATAGTTTTATTTTTGATAATATAAGAGAATTGTATATTTAATTATAAAGATAGAAAAACGTATAATTGGCTAAGCTAATTTAAAGTTTTACGTTTTACGTATTTGGAAAATTTTCCTAGCGTTATCATAAATGTTAGAATAGCGTAAATAATTCTTAGTGTGAGTTCCTCTTTCGTGTGCTTAACTAGTCTTTTAGGTCATTAACGAAATAATTAAAAAAATATACATAAGGGGTTTTTGTGGTAAATTTGTGCTCTTGAAATAATTTATTATTGTGTTCTTATTTTCAAGTGTTTGAAATGGGAAATAGGTCAGAGTCAAAATCCCAAAATTAATCGGATCAATTGTGGTTTACAATCAGGCAAACAAATTTTTAAACATTCAATGTTTTTTATCCGGGTTAAAAATTTACAAATTGTTAATTGTTTGCAATTTTTCATTAATATAAACGAAAGTTGTAATGAAATAATAATTGAAATTAAAAAGACCTAATATTATCACACGTTTACTATAGTTAGCCTTCAATAAGCACAATTATATTTCAGATAAAGGAGACGAGTTTCCAGAAAACAATTCAAATTTTTATTGCATCCATAAATAATAATAATAATTTGGTGAAAAGTTGAACTATGTGGTTACAAAATAAAGTTTATTTCTAGATTTATCCATTAGTTTCTTTGATTTTGGTTTCCAACTTGATCTATTTTCTTAAAACTGTATGTATTTGGTTAAAATTTTTGTTTGAGAAAATTATTCTTTTTTCTTATGAATTTAACTATTTTTGATTCGTTCTTTTGTGTAAAAAATTATTTTTTTGTTAAAAATTTATCTTTTTGTTTCTAGAATGAACTATTTCATTTAAAATTGTTTTTTTTCAATTATTTATTTCTGATGAAAATTTTCCGATTCCTTTTCTCTTTTAAACAAAAAAAAAAATATTTCAAAATTGAACTATTTGGTTAAAAATTCATCTTTTAAGTTAAAGATTTTGAGATTTGGTTCAAAATTCTTCTTTTTCTCTTTTTTATTGTTATGGATTTGTTATTTTCTTTCTTTTTCAGTAACAAAAAAAACAATTTTACTACCGTACTGTCATTAGTATAATTTAAAAAAATGGGCGACTCTGATATCCCTGAGAAAATTTTTAATGATTCAGATTTTATTTAAGCTTTTCTATTTAAACATCGACTTTAGGATGTAATACAATTTTTAAAATGCGTCCAAAAAATATGAAATATTGTAAAGCAAGTTTTTTAATTTTTGCAGAACTTTCAGGAATTTTTAAAAAGTTTTTCAAAAGATTTCAAGGAATGTAGATGTAGAACAAAATGTAGATTTTTCAACATTAAAAAAAGTTAAAAATTGTTTCATACGATTTTAAATAGAACATAGATTTTTAATTTTTAATAGTTAATTTGACGAAAATAAATAAAATTAAATTAAAATAAATAAATTATTCGCGAAATGTTATAATGTCTGTCTGAATAGAGGTGTTCATTAAGAACATCCCAAAATAATTTTATATGCCAACAGTTTTAATCAAAAATTTTCTATTATCAAAATTAGAATTTATAAACTTTCCTGCTAAATGGGTTTCAAAAACTTTAACTTCAAAATGTTTAATGTAACTAATCACTGACAATGCATTTTTGAAATTTAAATACTTTTCCCTATATGTATTGGTTTGAATCTTATTTTGAAAGGATAAATTGCATCTTGTCGTGCGTTGGTTTGGTGGTTGGCTAATAATGATCGATCGAAGCCCATCGTCCAAGCCTAAGCCCACTCTGCATAATCTGGCTTTCTAGTTAGGCAGCATTCGAGAAACTGACTAGTGACTATCGCTACTCGCTTCCCAAACCAGTACTCCCAAGTTAGGCGGATGCAAAGTGGCCAAGAGGCTGGGGGATTAAGTATGACTTAGTACTTAAGTTTCCATCATTAGCTTCCTTGCCTGGACCCACAAGCCTAACTTTCTGCATGGAGCCGTTGAGACATCCTCACCTTGTCAAGGTTTTGTTCTCCAAGCTTCTCGCATCCTCGATTAGACAGGACAAAATGTCAAGAGGAATATTAAAATTTGGGAAATTGAATTCAAAGTAAATCAAAATTTTAATTCTTCTAACTATAATTACAATCGATGTTCCTGATCCAGGTGTGGTCTTAATTTCGTCTAAGTGAATGATACTTTTGAGATATTTTTTCCATACGATGGTAAGTGAAATACTTCAGACAACAAAAATTTCAGGTGTAGTAGATCCTTTATTTAAAAAAATATTCCACGTTTCGAGAGCTCATAACTTTCTTGAGCAAGATTTTTTTTAAGTTAATAACATTTGGTCAACAAATTGCAGTACATGTTACCTGTGTTGGCTTTAAAATCTTTAAAGAAATTTGTTGTGAAGAAGAAAAATATTCCTCTTTTTTTCAAGATAAAAATAGTTTAACCAAACAAATTAATTATTGAGTGAAAGTTTAAATTTTGAAATAGAGACAGAACAAACGTTCTGCTCCATTTTTATGGTTAGTATCGAGAAAAAGAAACTAGAGAGAGATGTGAGGTAACAGGGATAAAAACAACCAGAGCCGTGACAAAAATAAAAATTAAAGGATACAATAATGAACATAACATTTTCTACTAAATAGTTAACAATAACGACCAAAATTGGTGATATATAAGAATATGAGTCAAACATTAAGAATTAAATTAGAAAAGCTAAAATGATATTATATAATGGACGATAGTTAGCCAAGTCAGTTATTATATTCAAACATTTGTCTCCTTTCTTCTTAATAAAAAACATTTCACCAACAAGTCGTTTAAATTCATTAGGTTCTTGGTGTAAAACTTGAACATGACTCCAATCAAAGTGGTGTCTAGTTTGGACATGATGTTTGAAGATCCTTTTGTGGTTCTTTGGGTCTTATCTGAAGTTATCATGACAATAATCTACCAGTTTGACCAATATAACACTTATCGCAGCCTGAACAATTAATTTTATATAGTACGTTAGTCATCTCAAAATTATCAAAGAGATCTTTGCCTAATTTTTTCAATTTATCAAATTTGGAGTCACCTCTGTAAACTGTTTTAATGTTAAAATCTTTTAAAATTCTTTTTGTTTCAAACAAAAAACTTCCATGGAAAGGTATAGACAAAAAATATTTAAAATCAATATGGTGAACTAAAGATGAATTTATGTTTAATGTGGGCTTAAACAAATCTTGTAAATAATTATTAAAAAACAAAATATCTTATAAAATTAATGTTAGACTTATAAAAAAACTCATGAGCTAATTTAAACATTGTGTCAACAAGATTATTAATAGTGGCTATTTTGTGTTTGATCGGATAGTTAGGAAGAAAATTAATGTATCAACCTGAGTAAGAGTCTTTTTTGTTCCATCAATAGCTTTTATAAATTTCACATTCCAAAAGGGTAAAGAATGATTAATTTATATTTCATGAGCGAATTAAGGTCTAAGATAATACGAACTAAACTCTGATAAAACATAATCTAATTTTTCCATAGATAAAATAATAAACGTGTCATCCACGTATCTGAAATATGTGTGCAAATTGAAATCTAAAATTTTAATTACTGTATTCTCTAGATCTTGCATTACCAAGTCAGCTAAAGTAGGTAAAAATGGAGATCCCATTTGGGTCCCGTGAACTTGTCCATAATAGATGTTTTTAAATTCAAAAACTGTTTTAGTCATTATCGATTTTATTCCTTATTCAAATTTAATGAAAGGTAAGACAGTAAAATTTTTTATGTTAATCCATCTAGCAACAACACTATTTTTAACTAAATATAATGGAACGTTGGTAATCAAAGATAATACATCCAGTCACACCATAATGTGTTAACGGGGAACCAATATTTTAGTATAATTTTATTTTTAAACTCAAAAGAATTTGTACCTTTGCTTTTTGGAATTATTGAAGCTTCTTTAAAAATTTTATTAAAAACGTTTGACATCTTAAAAGTTGGAGAGTTAAACAAAACGAAACAACAGGTGGCAACGCACAATTCTGTTTATGGATTTTTGGTAAACCACATATTCTAGGAATGTTCGTATCATGAACCAAGATATCCTTACGTTCTATCCTTTCTCCTGAATAAGCTTTAATTCTCTACTTGTCTAACTTACTAAAAATGTATCTTTTTAATAGAAATTATGGATTAGACTCCAACTATTCTTAGAGTATGATATCATTAAGTAAACTATTCATTTTATCTAAATGTAAAACTTGTTTAAGATTTAAAAATTGTTGTGAAGAATTACGCATTCCTTGTTCTTGATTTAAACCAATTGAGACATCGTTGTACATATTTTGTAAAATGTTAGTATTAATATTAGAAGATAAAATATTTCTTAACCTAATCTTGTCATTACGTAGAGTTTTTTTTAAGAAATTCTAAATCAATGTTTAAATCCCTGTTTAATCATTTAGTAAACGAAAATCTAAAATAATCTACCATGAAGTTATAATTTTTTCCAGAAAAACTAAAAAACTGTAAATTCTTAACATTAATCGTAGCATTGGTGATATTTTTAGGCATTTAACCATGACTTCGAAAATTTACTAAACAAACTGCTCTGGCTTTAATATGTTTGATTTTTTTTGGTTTAAATTCATGAAATACTTAGCAACAGTAAAAGCATCTGGATAGTGTGTTTTGATTACTTTAAGAAACATGATAGACTTTTTGTTGAGTTTGCTAGTAAGCGTCAGATAGAATGTTTTTTTTTTTTGATAGTTTGTTTAACAATTTGACCATAAGAACAAAAAAATAATACTATATTATCTCAAAATATATCAATCATAACTACCATCGATGTTGCTGAGTCAGGTGTAGTGTTAATTTCATCTGAGTGAATGATAAGAAGTAGAAATTTTTTCAATATGATAGTGAGTGACATATTTCAGACAACAATAAACTCAGGTGCAGTGAGTCCTTTATTTAAATAAACATTTGACGTTTCAAGAGATAACAACGCTCCACATCAGGAACACATTAGTTCGTACATTTGGTCAAAAAATTGTAGTTAATAGAATAAAAAACACACCTCTCCATTTCCAACTTCTTGAAATAAAACAAACTGTTAATTTAAATAAATTACTAAATTGTTAAAAATTGCAAAATTTTAAAAATTATTGTTTAAAGTATGTCACTTACCATCGTAGAGAAAAAATCTCTAAAATTTTTTTAACGTTAAGCATTCAATATGAAGAAGATCTCAAAATAAAACCAAGAATCCAGCGACCAAATTTGGACAACCATTATAAAGTTTTCCTACTGCATTCTGAAGAAAAAATTCCTTTTTTTCTTTTAAAAAAGAAAATAAAGAAGTCATTTTCCCTTTAGACGAAAATAAAGAAGAGAAAATAAAAATGAGAAGGCCACCAACCAAATAACCCTTCTTCACATTTTTTTTCCACTTTTTTATATTGGTCCGAAGGGAAAACGAATTTTTTTTTTGTTTTAGGGGGGAAAAGAAAAAGTTTTTTTTTCTACAGATTGCAATGGTATGGTACCTCACATGCACTACAATTTTATAACACATGTCTAGTAGCCAGTAACACATCTGTATCATACATGCGGCTGGATATCACGACACCTGTTGAAGTAAAAAAATTTAAAAAAAAACAAAATGTAAATCATTTCTCAGATCACGTATTCCTGCCAAAAGAACAAGAAATTTTCTGCCGAAGCGAAAAATATTGTTAATATAAAGTATATAACGCGTTGATTTATAGAATTCAAGGAATTTATGAAAATGCGCGAATTCGTGGAATTCCCAGAATTAAGTAAATTCGTGAAATTCACAGAATTAAGTGAATTTCGTGAGTTCTATTATTTCCGCGAATTCAATGAATTCCGCAAAATTCATGAAATTCAATGAGTTACTAAAATTCAAATAAAATCGCAGAATTCACGGAGTGTATAGGAATTCGTAGACTTCCATGGATACCTTCAATTCCATGAATGCCGCGAATTCCTTGAATTCTTTTAATTCCATGAATTCCTGACATTTTTAAAATTTTGTTAATTCCACAAATTTCGCGAATTCCTTGATTTCCATGAATTTAGGGAGTTCCGTTATTTCTTTAAATTCTAGGAATCCCGTGAATTGCATGAATTCTGTGGATTCTGAGCATAAAATGATTAGCGCGAATTCCACAATTACATTCTATTCCTTGAATTTCTTTCAATTCTCTGAATTTCTTGAATTCCTATGTGCAAATACATTCTTTAAATCTTGTGAATTCTATTAATTCCTTTAACTTTATAAAGTCCCCGAATTCCTTAAATTCCATGAATTCCTTGAAATCCATTAATACGGCTTGCGCGAATTACATGATTACATTCTATTCCTTGAATTCCTTGAATTACTTAAATTCCATGAATTTCTTAAATTTCAAAAATTCAATGAATGCAGTGAATTCCGTGAGTTAGAAAATACTTTTGGTGAATTAGTTTCAAATAAATCATTAACCGTAATTTTTTAAATATTAAAATCAGAATAAAGAATAATAAAGTAAATACTATTTTGATTAACTTTTATTTTTTATATTTCATTGAAAATGGTTCTGAAATGAAAATCATTTTGAACTTAATTATAGAATAGTCTTGTCAATGTAAATAAAAATAAATAAAAAACACTTTCATTGTTTTTTTCATTTGTGCTACATATTAAATAAAATAAAAAAAAATAAATAAAAGATATTAAAAGGAATGAACACGTTTATTTTACTTCTTCAATACTTTTATTTTTTTATTAATTATTACATTTTTTCAAATTGGATTTTGTTTTTATTTTTTGTGTGCCTTTATAAGGGTGCTATATGAGTGCCGAAACATGGTAGTTATTTTTTTTAAATGTTTTTTATCGTGATTTGATATAGATTTATTTTTTTCTCAAGGAAAAACGAACTATTTTCGTTTTCTTTTTTTTTTTTGGGGGGGGGGGGTAAAGTTTTGTTTCTACAGATTTCATTAAGAACATCATCAAAGTTAAACAATATACTTCTGAATGACTCCACTCAAAATTTAAAAAATATATATTAAGTATATATTTACATGTAATACTAATCTTCTTGCACTTTTCATTTTTTTTGTGATGCATTTTAGTTTTATGATTTAATTGAAAGTAGCTTTTAGTTAAAATAAAACATTAAATATTATAATTATTTCTGGAACAATGAAGGTAAATAGAAGAAAAAGAATTAAATTAAAGTATTCATTCCTTAATTTTCATTTTCGTTGACATGTGAGACGAATCCCCTTCTTTGATTTAGTCTTATTTTATGATTTACTTTAAAGTATTTTCTAATTTCATTAGAATGTGCTACTAAACTCCTTATAATTAGCAATCTTTTTATGATTTATTTCTAATTTACAAAATAATTGAAAGTAATATTTTAATTAAAAAAAGATTATTGCAATAATTAAATGTCAAAAAATAGAATAAATATAAGTTTTTATAATTTCATTTTTCTCTCCATTGGCATGTGCTACTGACTGCACTTCACTTTAAAATTATTTCTTTAATTCATGTCTATTCTATGATTTATTTGAAAATAGTTTCCAATATAAATAAATATTAATCATTCATCAAAAAGTAAAGGTTTTTTTTTAAAAAATAAAAGTGTTCAAAAATAGGATGTAAGTGTTAATTCCTTTTAATAGCTGGTAAATTATGGTTTATATTTATTTGATGGCAGTCCTTAACTTTCTTTTAAAATTAAAAATTAAAATTAATTATGTAACACAAATCTAAAAAAACAATAAAATTTTTTTCTTTAATTTTTCTTTACATTGACATGTACTACTAATCTATAATTTATTTAAAAGTGGTTTTCATTTCAGAACCATTTTCAATCAAAAATAAAAGTTTAAATGAAGATAGTATTTACTTTTATCATTATTTATTCTGATTTTAATATTTACAAAAATACGGTTAATGATTTATTTGAAACTAGTTCACAAAAAGTATTTTCTTCACACTACATACATATATATTTGAAGATAACTGGCAATTCTTCCGTGGAATATGTATTCACATTTTATATTATTTGTAAAATTCATGCTTACTTTAGAAAATTATATATATTTTATTTTTTGATCCGCCAGGAAAAATTTAAAAGTCGAAAATAAAATGACGATGGTCTTTCTGAAAACATCAAAAGCTGATTTTTTTAAAATACGCACTTATATTTCTTGCCAATTTTTTGTCAAATTCTTCCTCTTTGGGGAAGACCTGATGTGAATTATATGCAGTCGGAATAACTTAAAGAAATTTTTACATTCTCATCAGAGAAGGTATTAGATTTATGCAAAATTTGACCCCCCTGGTTTTTGTCAAATGTCCACG
>JAAAKG020191146.1:0-24647 GCA_010014905.2 Druon quercuslanigerum
CCCCGGTGTCTCGGAAAGATAAAAAAAAACAGCAAAAACGGCGGGGCGGGGGGCTTTTTTGGTGGGGGGGGGGGGGGGGGGGGGGGAGGCTACGCTTGTCAACAAGGAGGAACAGAGGGGCAAAAAACAGCTAAAATTTTCTAACGTAGTTGTTTATTTAAATAAAAAGTTCGTCCCGCAGCACTGTGTCGGCCCAGGTTCCTGATCAATCTCTCTAGCAAGCACCCCAGGTGAACAGCTTCACAAAGTCATTATGTAAAGCTCTCCACTCTTTATAATGCTTTTTTTATAAACTATTTGTCACACTTTACTGTCCTGGCATTCCTCTTTAGCTTCCTTAAAATCCATAAAAAACAATAATTCTTGAGCCATATTTAGGTAGTTTGAAGTTATATATATAAAGAGGTTCTTTTTGGGAAATGGGTGGTAAAGGAAGGGGTAGTTGAATGGTAGCCGAAAGATATATGTAGTATCGATTACCGTTTGGAGTTCCGATATTACGCTTATACTCCTTTCATCCAGCCAACCCCCTCCCCCCCACCACCTTCGTTCCGGGATCTCTTTCCACCTTTCAACACAGTGCCGTCCCACTCCACAGTGCAGTCCCATCCCTCAACACTTCTCGCTTCCCAGCCTCACTATTTTCTCTTCTTTTCCTCTATATACTTTTTATTCCATTCATCTCCCTTCCTCTCTTATTCTCGCTCTTTTAAATCACATATTTTCACCTCTGAGGAAAAAGATACGTCTAGCATTTTCTACGTTTCTGAAAATAGGGTGTAAATAAAAATTAGCAATGTTATTGGAATTTTTTCGAGATTAAAGTTTTATATCTTATAATTTTTTAATTATTATATAGTCACCAAGGTTTGGTCGAATAGAACAAAATTCTGGAATTCGAAATCGTCACTACACAAAAATTCTTTTTGACGGAAAATTTATCATTTTCGATCGCAAATTCATCTTTTTTGTTAGAATTACATCTGTTTTGGTTTAAAATCTCAACTCTTTGGTTGAAAATTTATCTTTCTTTTTTTGTTTGGAGGTTCAACTATTCAGTTGAAAATTTACATTTTTGGGTAATTCAACTGATTTAGTTTAAAATTTGTTTCTTGAAAACTATATTACTTAGTTGTAAGTTGAGCTACTTTGTTAAAAATTAATTTATTTGGCATTTTTTGTTGAAAATTTTACTATTTTATTGAAAAAAATTTTCTGCGACATATTTAAATCAGTTCTTGCTTGAAGTACCCTGAAAAACCTTTTTTAATTAAAAATTTAATAGCTTACTAGTGGAAACAGGAACTAAATTTTTTTAATTCCTTTTTTTAGTTTATAATTCATCATTTCAGTCGAAACCTCTTTTTTGTTCAAAATTTAAACATTCTGTTGACATTTTTTTGTAAATTAAATTTTTTATCTGACAATTTAACTATTCTATGTTTGGATGAACATTTGTATTCTTCAGTTAAAAATTCACCTATTTGCTTAGAAAATTCTGTAGTTTTTTACCTATTAGGTTAAAGATTCCTTTAAAAAATCAAAATTTGGTTAAAAATTTATTTTTTGTGTTTGAAATAAGCTATTTTATTTGAAAATTAGCTTTTTTATTGAAATTTTTTCATACTGTAAATGTAAATATTTACTTTTTGTCGAAAATTTATTTCTTTTTTTGCTTGAAAATTTAACTATAAGGTTGAATATTCCTTTAAAAATAAAAATTTGGTTAAAAATTCATTTTTTTGTTTGAAATCAGCTATTTTACTTGAAAATTAGCTTTTTTATTGAAATTTTTTCATACTGAAAATGTAAATATTTACTTTTTGTTGAAAATTTATTTCTTTTTTCGGTTGAAAATTCAACTATAACGTTGAATATTCCTTTAAAAAATAAAAATTCGGTTAAAAATTCATTTTTTTGTTTGAAATCAGCTATTTTACTTGAAAATTAGACTTTTTTGCTTGAAAATTAGCTTTTTTATTGAAATTTTTTCATACTGAAAATGTAACTATTTCCTTTTTATCGAAAATTTATCTGTTTTGATAGAATTCTTTTCTTCTTGATTGAAAATTTATTTGCATAATTGAAAATTGAACTATTCCGTTGAAAATTTATGTTTTTGGTTAATTTAATTGATTTGGTTTAAAATTTGTTTTTTAAAAACTAAATTTTTAGTTAAAAAGTTAAGAGCTTTATAGTTTCAAGAGGAACTGCATTTTTTTTAATTCATTTTTTTAGTTTATAATTCATAGTTTCAGTCGTAACCTCTTTATTTGTTCAAAATTTAAACATTCTGTTGACATTTTCTTTGTAAATTAATTTTTTTATCTGATAATTTAACTATTCTATGTTTGGTTGAATATTTGTATTCTTTAGTTAAAAAGTCACCTATTTCGTTGAAAAATTCTTTATTTTTGTACCTATTAGGTTGATAATTCCTTTAAAAAAATTTAATTTATTTAAAAATGTAAGTATTTTGTTGGAAGTAAATTTATTTGGTACAAAATTTATCTTTTTCGTTGGAAATTAATTTTTTTTGTTCAAACTTCAACCATAAGGATGAATATTCCTTTAAAAAATCAAAATTTGGTTCAAAATCAATTTTTTGTTTGAAATCAGCTATTTTATTTAAAAATCAGCTTTTTGTATTTGAAAAATAGCTTTTTTATTGAAATTTTTCATACTGAAAATGTAACTATTTTCTTTTTGTCGAAAATTTATTTATTTCTTCAGTTGAAAATTCAACTATAAGGTTGAATATTCCTTCAAAAAATCAAAATTTGGTTAAAAATTAATTTTTTTCTTTGAAATCAGCTATTTTATTTGAAAACTAGCCTTTTCTATTTCAAAATTATCTTTTTTGTTGAAATTTTCTATACTGAAAATGTAACTATTTCTTTTTTTCGAAAATTTATCTGTTTTAATAGATTTGTTTTTTTCTTGAGTAAAAATTTATATTTATCGTTGAAAATTTAATTATTTTGTTCAAAATTTGTGTTTTGTGGTAGAATACTAATCTTCTTGGTGACTAATTCATCTTTTTGTTTCATAATAGATTTTATTCCTTGAAGATGTAATTATTAGGTTGCAAATTCCTTTGAAAATTAAAATATTTGTTTAAAAATTTGAATGTTTTGTTAAAAAATATTCTTTTTGTATATAAAGCTTACCCTGATATTTAAAAACTTGTTTTTTTGAAAATTCACTTCTTTGGTTGAATTTTTTATTTATTTCTTGTTTTGAAAATTTAATTTTTTGACTGAAAATGCACATATTTCATTTTTTTTAATACTGATCTTTTGGATTGAAAACTCATTTCTTGGATTGAAATTTTTTTTCATTGAATATCAATTTTCTTAACTGAAAATGTAGCTATTTCAATTTTGTCGCAAATTTATCTTTTTTATTGCAAATTAATTTTTTTGCTTGAACAGTAGTTTTTTTGTTTTTAAAAATATATTATTTTTTAATTCAAAACTTAACTATTCCAAATTCATCTTTTGGATTGCAAATTCAACTTTATATTTAAAAATTCATTTTTTAAAAGATTTATCATTGTACATGAAAATTCATTCCGTTAGTTAAACATTTTAATATTTTATTAAAGATTAAACTATTTCGTTAAAAACATAATTATTTTGTGATCATTCTTGGATAAAAAATTTATCGTTTTGGATTGAAAATTCAATCATCGTCTATAAATTTGTCTATTTGGCTTAAAAGTTTAACTATTTGGCTGTAAATACAACTATTTAGTTAATAATTCTGTTGGTTTTTTTCAAGATTCAATTATTTGAAAAATTTCCAAAAATTATAGAAAACTTTTTAAAAATATATCACCTTAAGAACAAATCTGAACAACAATTTCTAGAAACTTCCTCTGAATTTTTTTAGAAACTTTCCGAACTTCTTTGCAATATTCTATTACTTTTGAAAACTTTAAAATAATTCAACCAAATATTGAATCAGCCTTATGTGCTCTAATCCTGCTTTCACAATTGATTAATTTTAGACCCTAATTTAATATCTAAAAGTAAAAAATGCAGTTTGAAAACTACCGAAGGTTTCTCCTGGGGCCAGCAAACCCTTCCTGTTTCTTGAGGACACGGAGCGACCCAAGGATGACAGCTTTGGATCCATCTGGCAAAATCTTTGGCAAATTTTTGGTATTTCTATAGCTTATAAATTGAACTTGAATATCAAAATTGGCGTGAAATCGGTCTACTTTTCTTTTGTACTGAAAATTTGTTTAGTTCTATAAATCCTCTCCAGGTATTTTCTGCTTGCGTACACATCTACGTGTACAAGCGAACGTGCAAATATAAAGACCTTCGATCCGGAGAGCGCTAGGAATTGGCGACCGACGTGATTTCTTTTCTATCTGCACCCTATATCCACACCGACGTTAAAAAAAAGTCGTAAAAAAAAGAGATGTATGTTCCCGTTTGGCGTTGGCCGAATCGCAAATCCCGTTTTTTACGCTTCTCTCCGGCAAAGTATACGGTTAAAATCAATGTTCGACGCACATAAGGCTTCATTCGAGTGTCCAAGCTTGTAGTACACTGGAATATATCAAAGTGAAAAAAAACCCTATACTGCAACTGTACATTAGTGATTTCAAAAATACTCACGCTATATGAATAAACGATACTTCTTTCTATTTGAAAAAAATGTAGAGAAATAAAATTTCTAACAAAAGAATCTTATGGGCCATAAAATAAATGCCAGAGTGTCCACTCATATCCTGAAAAAAATTCCTTGCCCATTCCAGGTACATTTCAGGTATAATATTTTATAGCATGGAACATTTAAATATTTCGCATATTTAAAAAAAAATGTACTATAGGAATATGTATCCAGTTTCGCGGGTTTATTACAAATAATTTTGCTCAGTTTCTAGGAATTCAATTATTATTGCAGGGTATTTTAAAATATTTTAGCACTGTTGATTAATTAAATAATTGAATAATACTAAAAGCCTAATTATTCATTTCTTGAATTTGTCTCCAAAGTCAATCAATTGGAATAATAATTAAAACAGATTTTTATTTATCTACTTATACTTTAAATTCAGTAAAATTCAATTTAAACAGCGTAAAATTCCTAACTTTTCAAGTGGCAATTTGGATTTTTAAAAAGATAAATGAATTTTTAACCAAATAGTTAAATTTTCGGACAAGTGGCTGACTTTTTAAATAAAAATAATCAGTTTTTAATCAAAGATGAAATAGTTCAATTTTCACTTTAAAAAATTAATCTTCCACACAAAAAAACAGATTTATTTTAGAAACAAATTTAGATTCACTTTTAACCAAGAAATTTTATTTTAGGCCGAAAAGAAGAATTTTTAACCGTTAATCTGAATATGTAACTAAAATGTTTGAATTCTCAACCGAAAAGATAAATTTTTTAACGTGGAGATTCATTTTCTACCAAAAATACTATTTTTCAACAAAATAATGAATTTTTAACGAAATGGTTGAATGTTGAACTAAAAAAGATAAATTTTACACCAAACATGAAATAGTTTAATTTTCGGTTAAAAAATAATCGTATCAAAACATGAATATTCTAAGTTTAAAGTTATGAATCTTCAACTAAAATATGTGCATTTTTGTGAAAATTCGTCTTCTTTGGTAGAAATTAATTTTCTTGGTTTAAAATTCATCTTTTTGACTAAAAATTCAACAATTAAATTTAAAGCTTGGTCATTTTAGTTGAAAATTCATATTGTGAAACGAAAATTGAATAATTAAATGTAAAATTTAAAAATTAATTTTTGAGCAAAATTATGTAATTATGAATTGCAATCGTTGAATTTTTCAGTAAAAGCAATAATTTTTAACGAAAACAAAACTACTTTTAAAGGAAATAGTTAAAATTTCAAAGAAAGGAATACATTTTTAACCAGAATTAAAAATGCTCAAATGGAATAGTTAGATTTTAAAAGAAAAAAATAAATTTCAACTAAAATTATGAGTCTTTAACTAGAATCATTGAATTTTCAACTAAAAGTGTAATTTTCAACCCAGAAGATTAATTTTTACCAAAAAGTCGTATATTCAACTAAAAAGGATAATTTAAAAAAAAGAGTAGTTAAATTTTCGGTAAAAAAAGTGTCAACAAAATGGGTGAAGTTGCAAAGGGAGTACTTACATTTTTTGTAAAGAAAAAAATTAATTTTATGTCAAAGGCAAAACGAATTTTCAACAAAATAACTTAATGGTCAGTTAAGAAAATAAATTTGCCAATAAAATTATGAATCTTCAAACAAAAAATTAATTTATAACAAAAGAGTAATTTTTTAACAACAAAAAAAATTTGATTAAATTAAATCTGCATTCAAAAAGATTAATTCTGAATGACAAATTTAGTAATTAATAATTCAACAAAAAAGATTTTAATTTGTAACAAAAAATAATGGGAGTTAAACAAAAAGAACAATTTGTCAATAAATCAATTTTCAACCAAAAACAGAACAGATAAATTTTCAGTTGAAGAAATTAATTTCAAGCAAAAAAAAAATTTTCAAGAAAATATTTCAATGCAGTATTAGAAAGCTACTTTCTCAAATAAAAAATTATTGTTCTTTAAATAAATATTTTAATTAAAGAAAAAGTGCGCGCTGTTAAATAGTTTTTATGTTTTCCCCAGTTTACTTTTTTCTCATTTTTTGCTTAAATGCGATCGGACTAAAATTATTTAATCCAATAAGAAAATCCATTTATTATTATTTGAAAAGCCTACTCTAATTTTTCTGATTAGGAATTTATCTCATTTGTGTATAAATTCTACTACTTCCTTAACGATTTAATTAATTGATTAAAAGTGAACTTTGTTCTTAAAAATGTATATTTGTAGTTAAAAATTAAAGTGTATTGTAAATAATTTTTGTTTTTAGCTTCCAAATTCAACAATTCGGTTTGAAAATAAACTGTTTAGTTAAAAAATAACTTTTTTGCTTTAATTTAGATTTTTGGTTGAAATTTTAACTCTTTGGTTCAAAATCAAACTATTTCTATGAAAATTTAACTATCTGGTATAAATTTAACATTTGTATTTAAATTCATATTTTCTGAGTGAAAATTCAACTATTTGGTTAAAAGTTTAAATAATTTATTCAAAATATTTTTATAATTGTACAGTTTTAAGATACAATCAATTTTTCACTAGAATCATCATACTCTACTTCAGGTTTAAAACAATTAATCTGTTTAGTTTAAAAATCATTTTTCGGTTAAAAATTTAACTAATTTTTTAAACTTTATTTCTCTTTTCTGGAAATCTGACCTTTTTAATTAAAAATTCAACTATGTGTTCGGAAATTGCCTTTCTTTAGAATATTATTCTTCTTGTTTGCAAATTAATTTACTTTGCTTAAAAATTCATTTCTTAGGTTAAAAATTTAACTATTTTATTGCATTTTTATTTAAATACATTCGCTTTAGTGAGAAATTCAATATTTTGTTCAAATCTACTTTTTTTTGGTTCAAAATTATTTTTTCAACTTAAAATTGAACTATTTCATTTTTTTTTATAATCTTCAAGAGTAGACACATCTTTAAATTAAAATATTAAAAATTCTTTTAAATTGAACGATTTCATGTTCAAACCGTTTAGAATTGGCCAATTTTAGATTTAAATTGCTTTAAATTGTACAGTATACAATTTTTAATTTTTAATGGTGTACAATTTTAAGAACTTAAAAAAATATTACACTTTCAAAATGGAAACGATTGAGAGGGTTAAGCTTAAAAATAGATAGGTACCTTCGGAATATAAAAAGTTAAATTAAAGCATTAAAATATTAAAATTATTATATTAAATAATTAACCGTGAAAAATGCATAATAATTAATTGAATACAATAAAAATTAACAGACCCAAAGATATATTGAATCCATTTAAATAATAATGCTGGAGAAACTGGACAAATATATTAAAATAAAATAAATTAATATAAAATAATGTAAAAATAAAAATAAATAAAATCTTTCGATACATATTTTTCTGACATTTAGAGCCAGATTTATAAAACCTATGCATCCTCATCAAATTTTGACAGT
This sequence comes from Druon quercuslanigerum, assembly GCA_010014905.2. Classification (NCBI taxonomy): domain Eukaryota; kingdom Metazoa; phylum Arthropoda; class Insecta; order Hymenoptera; family Cynipidae; genus Druon; species Druon quercuslanigerum. The sequence goes on from JAAAKG020191146.1 coordinate 8,066, forward strand.
TGAAATTTCAGTTATTAGGCTTACGTCATTCGCTATAAACACTAAAAAAACATTTTATTCTTTATCAACAAAATGCAGTGACAGAATTAGACCCTGGTATCGTTATAATGCTGCATGCTGTATTTAAGGCTCTTACAACGAATCGGGTTGTTCACTAGATCCATAATAAGTCTACAAAAATCCATTGCTCAATTCAAAATTTTAACCACATAAATTAAAGACAATCATACAGGCCGAAACATAATGATTTTTTTCGGAAAAACTTTCTTGTCGTTTTATTTTCTTGTAATTGGAAATTGAGTTTTTGCGCCTGTGAAATGCAACGCGCTATCTAATGTGAATTCCGGGCTGCAGTCAACAAGTCTAGTTTCAAGTCTCATAAATAAATATATTAGTAATTTTTTTTATCTATTTCATAACTTGCAATAAAAATTTAGTGCAGTGTGTAAAAAAATAAATTACCTTTATAAATACTAGCAATACATATTTTGTAACGATTACTCAGTCGTAAAATTTAGCCCAAGGGACAGTTATAGAATTTGAAAAAAAATAATGTTTCAAGTACATAACATTATTGTTTACTGAAAAATCGTCGTTTTTTTACATTTATTTAAAAAATTATATGATTTTTTAACATTTTGTTCTTTTTTGTTAAGTTCAACGACTTTTATTTTAAAATATTTTTGGTTAAAATATCAACTATTAAATTTTACGTTATTTATTGAAGATCCATCTTTTTGGTTTGAAATAAACTATTTTGATGAAAATCAGTTTATTAGTTGAAAATTCATTTTATTGAAAGTTTCCTACTTTAGATTTGAAATTAATTTTGATGCTTCACACATAATCTTTTTAGTTTAAAAATCGTTTTTCGGTTAAAAATTTACCTAACTTTTTTTAATTAATTTCTCTTTTTTCGAAATCTTATCTTTTTAATTGAAAATTCAACTATGCGTTCGAAAATTGCCTTTCTTTGGAACATTATCCTTCTTGTTTGAAAATTCATTTACTTTGGTTATTAAGTAATTTCTATGGTTAAAAATTTAACTATTTGATTGCATTTTTTTAAATTAATTAGTTTTGGTGAAAAATTTAATATTTGTTCAAAAATACTTTTTTTTTTGTTCAAAATTATTTTTTCAACTGAAAATTGAACTATTTCATTTTTTGTTATAAATTTATTCTTGTAATTGCATATTGATTTATATATATAGAAATTTAACTATTTTATTTTAAAAAATGTTTTCACTGTTAAAATTTAATGTTTGAACTTCAAAATTGAGTATTTTCTTTAAAATTTGTCTGTTTTGTTTAAATTCAACTCTTTTTTATTAAAAATGATTTTTTTTTTTTGAAATATCAACTATAAAATTTTACCTTTTTTATTAAAGATTCATCTCTTTGGTTTGAAATAAAATATTTTGATGAAAATCAGTTTTTTAGTTAACTTATCCATTTTTTGTTAAAAATTCACCTCTTTTTGATTAAAAATTAACAATTTGGATGAAAATTCATGTATTTTCTTGAAAATTTGCTACTTAAGGTTTAAAATTTATTTTGATGATTCACAATTAATCTTTTTAGTTTAAAAACCATTTTTTGGTTAAAAATTTAACTAATTTTTTTAAAATAATTTCTCTTTTCGAAAACTGATCTTTTAAATTGAAAATTCAATTATGCATGTTAAAAGTTCATTTTTTAGGTTAAAAATGAAACTATTTTATTGCATTTGTCTAAATACATTTGTTTTGACTCAAAATTATTTTTTCAACTGAAAATTGAACTATTTCATTTTTTGTTATAAATTTACTTATTTTTATTTCTTTGTATAAAAATTTAACTATATAATTTTAAAAAATGTTCTCTTTGTTGAGATTTAATTTTAGAACTTCAAAATTAAGTATTCTCTTTAAAATTTGTATGTTTTGTCTAAATTCAACTTTTTTTATATTAAAAATGAATTTTTTTGTTGGAAAATCAACTATTAAATTTTACCTTCTTTATTGAAGATTCATCTCTTTGATTTGAAATAAAATATTTTGATGAAAATCAGTTTTTTAGTTGAAAATTTTATTAATTCATCATTAATTTATTTAAAAAATCATTATATTATTTAATTCATTAACTTATTTAACTTATTCATTTTTGGTTAAAAATTCACCTATTTTCGATTAAAATTTAACAATTTGGATGAAAATTCATGTATTTTTTTGCAAATTCGCTACTTTACGTTTAAAATTATTTTCGATGCTTTACAATTAATCTTTTTAGTTTAAAAATCATTTTTCGTTAAAAAACTTAACTAATTTTTTTATATTCATTTTTCTTTTCTCGAAAACTGATCTTTTTAATTGAAAATTCAACTATGCATCCGAAAACTATTTTTTCAGCTGAAAATTGATCTATTTCATTTTTTGTTATAAATTTATTTTTTGTAATTGTTAATTGTTAATTTCTTTATATAGAAATTTAACTATTTTATTTTAGAAAATGTTTTCTTTGCAGAAAATTAATTTTTGCACTTCAAAATTGAGTTTTATCTTTAAAATTTGTCTGTTTTGTTTAAACTCAACCCTATTTTATTTAAAATTAATTTTTTTTGTTGAAATACCAACTATTTCATTTTTCGTTGAAAATTCATCTTTTTTGGTTGAAAGTTATACTACTTTGTTAAAAAGTTATTTTTTAGTTTAAAGTTAAGCTCTATCGCTGATAATGCAATTATTCTATTAAAAAATTCGATTCTTTTAGTTGTAAATTAATTTTTTAACAGAAATTGGAACTTTTTTTTTGGTTGAAAATGTTTTCTTTTTTAGTTTAAAATTCACCTATTTTGTTACATGTTGTATATATTGTTGGAAATTCAATTTTTTAATATTTTATAAATATTTACTTTTTCAATTTAGTATTATTTATTAATTTATTATTTTATACACAGCACTACATTTTTAGGGTTAGTTAAGAAAAAGATATCTTCCTTATCAACACAAATGTGTTTATGATAACTATTATAATATCTATTTTCAAAAAATTATTATTAACTATTATTATTTAGTTATTATTATTGTATTATATTATATATTACTCTAAGCGACGAAGACATAATACTTACAAATTTTATGAGACCTTATAGAAAAGCAGGTTGACTGCAGCCCATCATACACATTACTTAGCGTGTTGCCTTTTGCAGGCGCAAGAACACAATTTTCAAATTTTATTAAAAAAACAAGAAGATTTTCCAAAGAAATTTCTATGTTCCGGCTGCTACAATTGACTTGACATCATGTGTTTAAAATATTACATTGAAAAATGCATTCTTATAAACTTATTATGCATCTGGCAAAAACTCCAGTCATTTTGAGTGCCTTAAATGATGGACACCCACTTTGTTTTGCTAATTCACTCAAATTTTTCATTGCATAGCTAAAAGTTTTTTAAAGGCAAAAAAACTTTTCGTTAAACAAACGAAAACTTTTGAGCCACTGAACATTCTGTTCCACGAATAGTTTTGTCAGTTTGGGGAAGCAGGGAGCACATAGATGATCATTTGAGGCATTAATAACTAATGGATACAGATTCTCGAAACACTGCTTCTGGGACTGCAAGTTTTGAATTTGGCACAATCGTGTCACGTGAAAATTGAACTAATTCTCGGGTTCCTGCATGTGACATGAACTTTAACAACGCCCAATTTAGAACCCTCAAGTGACACATTCCAGGGCTGGGAATGTCCAAAGTTTTTTCAATTTTTAAGGCCAAGTTCAAAACTGATATTATTAAACAAAAATTAATTTAGAAAATAATTAAACCAGTAAATAGTTCTAGTATATTTCCAAATAAATTATCTCCGTTTGAAAAGGTACAAAAAATAATCACTCTCAACCTTTCTTTTCAGATAAACGAGTGGGAAACAACCCTTCTGGCTTGGCAGTTCGAACTCCAAAGAAAGTTTATTTTCCTTCACAACAGAAAAAAAATAAAAGAAAAAAACAATCTTCCAGCTCAACGAATTTGTATTAAGTGTGGCGAGATACTTGGTAAGTGTTTTTATTTTTATACGATTTTTGGTTGAATTGCGTCTTAATACTTTTTTTAATATCCCAGATAAGAATTAGGAAACGAAATACATTTCAACCATTTAAAAAAATAATTAATCGTTCTAATACGCAAAAATAATTGAAATTAATGTAATTCATAATGATTCTAAAAATTGGTATCAAGCAGAAACTGTAAATGGCAATTCAAAAACTACGTCACGCAATTCCCCTTTTTTAACGCTTTTTTTGAATAATTCCTTTTTCCCGTCTGTTTTCAGGAAACTTCCCCTTTTTCTCATTTTTTCGCTAAAACGTGAAATGAGTTTTAAAAATGCCAACTATTTTTCATTAAACGTTATTTATTTTTAATTGAAAGTTATGCTATTAAATTGTTGGAAAATTCCATTCTTTTTTTAGAAGTTGATTGTTTTTAGTTCAAAATTCAACTACCAAAATTTTTGTTGAGAAGTCATCTTTTTTAGTTGAAAATTCGTTCTCTTTGGTAGAAAATCAATTTCTTAAATAAAAGTTTAGCTATTCCATAAATTGTTAAAAATTGATAGTTTTTAGTTCGAAACTAAAAAATTTGATTAAAAATGTAATTATTTGGATGTAAATACGTCTTGTTTGGTAAAAAATTAATTTTCTTTGTTCAAAAATTAAGTTCTTGGTTCAAAATAAAAAAAAACTTGATTAAATACATTTTTTAAGTTAAAAGTCAGTTTTTTACTGAAAATTTAACTGTTCCGTGATTGGTTGAAAACTTATAATTTTTACTTGAAAATTCAGAAGTTTGGTGAAAAATTAATCTTTTTTTTATTTTAATTTTAATTGCTAAGGTAAATTGAAACTATTCGATTGAAAAAACTTTTTTTTTATGAAAATGATATTATTTACTAAAAATTCAACCATTTGGTTTGGCTAAAAATTTAAGTGTTTTGGTTAAAGATTCGTTTATTCTGTTGATAATTTGTCTTCTACAACTTTTTTTGATTCAAACTGAAAATCTTTTTCTTTGGAAAATTTTAATCACTAAGAATCATTTTTTTTTATTGAAAGTTAACAAAATGGTTGAAAGTTCACTTTTTTGTGAAAAAATTATATTTTTGTGTAGATAATTCAAGTTTTTTCTAGAAAATTCGCCTTTTTGGTTTAAAAATTCAACAATTTGGTTCGCAATTTTTTTCTCTTCTGACTAAAAAATATTCCCAGGCTAAAAATTAAACTCTTTTGTTGAAAACTTTTCTTTTAGTTTGAAAATTATCTCTTTTTGTGTAAACAGTTTGTTTAACTGTTTGGCTAAAAATTAAAGTGTTTTGGTTAAAGATTCGACTATTCTGTTGATAATTTGTCTTCTGCAAATTTTTTTTATTTAAACTGAAAATCTTTTTCTTTGGAATATTTTAATGGTTTAAATTTGAATTTGTTTGAATTTAAAGAAAAATATTTTCTTTGTTGAAGTATCAACTTTTATATTTTCTACTAAGAACTACTTTTTTTATTCAAAATTTAACAGCATGCTTAAAAGTTAAGAATTTTTGTTAAAAAATAATTATTTTTATCGAAGATTCATAATTTTAGATGAAAATTCAATTTTGCTTTAAAATTCTGCTATGTATTTACGAATTCAACTATTGTTCTGACAACTTAATTATTATTTAGAAAATTTAACTATTTAGTTAAAGAATAATAACCTTTTTTGTTTACAAATGCAACTTCTATGCTAAAAATTCGCCTTTTTTGATAGAAAAAATTTATCCTCTTGGACTGAAAATTTAATTGTGTTCTAAAAAAATTTGTGTTTTGAGCTTGAAAAATTCAACTATTTGCTGTTAAATACAACGCTTATTGGATTAAGTTTATTCTTTTTTGTATAAAAATTCAATAATTTGGTAAAAATTTCATCTTTTTTAGTTAAAAATATAAGTATTTTATTATAAACTAATCTTTTTTGTTCATAATTAATCTTAGCTTCCAGATTTGACTTTTTGTTAAAAACGTAACTGTGCTTGCAGTTAATTCTGTTTTGTTTAAAAAATCATCTCTTGTAGTAAAAAATTAATATTTTGAATTAAAAATTAAAAGAGCATTTTATATTAAATACAATTTAGTATCCATACATTGCTTTTATTTTTAAAAATTTATTCACCTATTATTGCCCTATTTTCGTTAAAAATCACCATATTTTTCCTGTTTTGAGAGCTATAATTTTGAGCTGTAAAGTCCATTAAGATATTTAATTTGTGTGTTTTGTATTTTATTTTAGACGTTTATCAAATTAAATAAAAGATTTTTTTTCTAAAAAAAGGCGGTCTTCGTATTCTTGGTTCTACCCTGGGGGGTTCAAAGTTTGTGTGATGATAGCCCCAGGTTTGAGAAGCACTTTGTCTAGCTCGGTACTGGGTTTTTCTACTTATTTTCTCCTTCGTCTTTCTTCATGGCTTAGACCTTAGACTTTTTTTATTTACACCATTTTTCCTTATCCATCCTTCTGCCTCTACAACTTCTGCACATCTAACCCCGGGCCGTCTTGGTCCTTTCCAACATTATCCATTGGGTTCGCCAAAGGCGCTCCGATCATCTGGAAACACCGAAAGCCCGATAAATACGGAAATAAAGAATCCAATATTTCGATCCGAAATTTCATAAGATAAAATGAAATCCTCTCGAGTAAAGGGATCGCAAATAAAAATATTGACATTGTTAAAAAAAATTTTTTTCAACAAATTTTCAAAGAAGTTGAGTTTTTGACCTAAAATGATTGAATTTTCAGAAAACAAATAAATCTATTTTATAACGAAAAATTGGATTTTTAATCAAATAGTTTAATTTTCGAGCAAAAGAGGCAAATACTTAACCAATTAGTTGAATTTTCAACGTTTTTGAAAGAAAAGAGAATTAACTTTAAGCACAAACAGTTGAATTTTCGTTCACAAAAATTAATCTTTAACCAAGAACTTTTTGGTCAACAAAATAAATTTTCAATTCAAAAAGATGAGTTTCTAACAAAATAAATGAATTTTTAACCAAATAGTTTAATTTAAAAAATTATTATTATCAACGAAACAGTTGCATTTAGAACCAGTTAGTTGAATTTTCAACCAAGTGGTAGAATTTTTAAACAAAAAGGAATTAACTTTATCCAAAAGCAGTTACTTTTACTTTACTTTTGTACAAATTTTTACAGAGAAATTCTCAGTGCAACCAAGTAGTTGCATTTTTAATAAAAAAAGATTCATTATAAATCTAAAATGTTTAACTAGAATTTAAAATCAGTGAAATTTAACCAAAAAGAGGAATTCTCAACCAATAATGTAATAGTTGATATTTCAACCAAAAGACTTTAATTTTTAATGATAAAAAGTTTAATTTATCCAAAAACGAAAAATTTTCAATAAAATATTTAAATCTTCAACCAAAACAGATTAGTTATTCTTGACCAAACAGTATAATTTTCGAACAAAAAAGACGATTTGAACAAAATAGTTGAATTTTCCACAAAATAATTCCACTTTTAACAAAATAGTTTAATTTTCAACAAAATAATCCAAGTTTCAACACAATAGTTGAATTTAGACCAAATAGCTTATTTTTTTACCTAAAGAGATACATTTTTAACTGAAAAAATTAATCTTCTACTAAAATATAATATTTCAACAAAATAATCTAATTTTTAGCATATGAAAAGAAAATGTTTCACCAAAAATGGAATGGCTACATTTTCAGATGCAAAAATTAATTTTTCACAAAAAAAAATCGAATTTCCAACAGAAGAGTTAAATTTAAAAATAAATAGTTTAATTTTTACCCGCAAATTTATTTTTCTACAAAAAAGCTGAATTTTCAACCCGAAAATATGAATTTTTCACAAAGTAGATCAACTTTAAAGCAAGTAGTTGATTTTTCATTTTAAAAAACTTTGTTGACTAAACATGTAATAATTAATATTTCAACAGAAAAACATTTTAATTTTTAATAACAAACGGTTGATTTCAACAAAAAAGATGAATTTTAAACAAAGTATACTTGAATTCTCAACAAAAGCAGACTATTTTTAATCAAAAATGTTTCATTTTTACCGAGAACGATGATTTTTCAATCAAGAAGATTAATTTTCTATCAAAAAGAGGAATTTTTAACAAAATACATGAATTTTAACCAGAAAATATCCATTTTTTATAAAAGTGGAATAATTGCATTTTCAGTGAAGAAAATTAATTCTTAGGCAAAAAAACTCATTTTCAAAAAAACAATTTAATTTTTCACCAAAGAGATGAATTTTAAACTAAAATGATTAATTTTCAACAACAGCAAAACGAATTTTCAAAGAAAAAAGAATGTAATATTCAACTAAATTTTTTTTTAACCAAGAAGATTATTTTCTTTAAAAAAATATATACAATCAAAAATCAAATAATGAAATTTTTAGTTAGCTAAATTTGCAACCATAGAGATAAATCGTAATAAAAAAGATTATGTAACTTTTAATAAACTAGATCAACTTTCAAATTATCATTATTATTATTATTACTTTTTAACAAAATAGTTCATTTTCTTTAAAAAATTAAATTTTCAACTTAACAGTGGAATTTTCAGCCGAACGAGATCAATCCCGAACCAAAAATATAACTATAGACTTTTGAACTAAACCAAAATTAACTTTTCGCAAAGAATGGATGGATTTTTTAAATGAATTCTATTACTTGAGTTCCAATTTAAGCGGAAAAAACAAAAAAGGGGGAAGTTTCTTGAAAACAGAGTAAACATAAGAATTCTTGAAATAAGAGGAAAAGAATTTTTGAACTGTCCCTCATCTGTTAATTTAATCTTCCGTATAAGTTAATCTTTAAATTACACTCAAATCCCGATTCTGGGTCGCCCGATCTTGGGCCGGTCACACGCTTGACTGCTTCCCCCACCTCCATGGGCATCCCTTGACAGCCTGAACGCTCAGAGTCAGTTCTGTATCAGCAGTTGTTCACATCGCGTTTCTCGCGAAATAAAAAATGATACAAAATCTAAAAAATTTAATTAAAAATATTCCCATACTACGGCAGGTTGGCACTCCCTAAATATTTGATAAACAATCCTTTATCAGATAATGAAGGTCATAGATTGTACACATTTTTATCTGTAAACACTCTAACCGAAAATAAAAAACGTTTTTCCTCACCCTCTCGGAAAATCTTCTGCCTCTTTACTTTTTCTTCCATTAGGAAAACCATTATCGTTATTATTGTCATTATCAGCAGTATTCGCTCTCCCAGTTGGTTTCCTCTTTACGGGTTCGAAAGTAGACTCTAAAATAAAATTCTCGCTGCAGAGAAGAGTATTGCTCATTCTGACAAAAGACTTCTTACTTTTTACTTTTTACTTTTCACTTCTTCTACTTTTTTATTGAAATCCCATGCGAATTGGCGAACTTTGGCAACATTTCTTGCTACAATGGGTATCGAACAATGAGTTGTATCTTACCTCAGAGAGGCGCATGCATAGCAATGAAAGGACACTCTAAGCTCGCCCTTTCTGTCGCATTTTTTTCTTATCGGCACACCAAACTTGTCGACAAAAGAAACGGGTCTGCCGGCCAATCGTCAACCGAAACTTACGCGCCACTGCCACCATTGTTCCTCTTCCCTATCCCCTTACCTTTGGGGTTTTCTTCGCCTACTTCCGGTTATCGTTGGACCTAATCACTGATGCCAATATTTTTCTTCTCTCTTGAAAGAAAGAACCTTCAGATGATGAATCAAGCTTTGTGTTCAAAGAAAAAACTTGCCAAGGAGGAAATTGGCTCTCTTTTTTAACTTTTACCTTTGGGGTTTCGTTCTTAATAATAACTTCCCCTATTAGCCGCCATTCAAAAAAAAATATTTACTGAACAAGCAGAATGCAACTTATATTTTTTAAAGTACCTGATTGAGTTGAATACTGAGTGAATATGATTTTAAGTGGCTCTTTTCACTTAGTTATTTTGAATTTTCTGTCATTTTCTAAATTAAAATTGCTACATAAGGATTTTTAATTTTGGAAGTTTAGTTATAAAAGAGAACAATTAAATTTCAAATAATTCGTCAATGGTAAGAGCAAAACTTCTGTTTCTAACTTTTGGACCAAATGCTTAAAAAATGCCAAAAAGATTCTTTTCAAGACCCCTTGATGAAATTTATTTCTGAATGTTTCTAAAGAGTTATTGATATAAAAGAATGATTTAATTTTGTAAACCTTTTCACCCATTCTAAGAGATAAGAAAAATCAATTTAAGAATAAAAACTTAGAATAGTTTAATAATTATTTAAGGTTTTAAGACAATTTTTTTAATTTTTGGGGGATTTTAAACAATGTTATGAAAACTTTTGATTATTTTTAAATATATTTAGATATTTTGAATGACTCTAACATAATTAAAATTTTGAGAATACTGTTTAAAACAACATAGATTTTATAAGATTTTGAAGAGAAACTTACAACTCTAAGGATTTTAAAGATCTTAAAATTGAGTTTTTTTACTTAAAAACATATAATTTTAGTCAATAATTTTTAACTTAAAAAGATTGCAACATATTCAAAACAAAATGTAGATTTTTTACAGATTTAAAACAACAAATTTAGAATCTTTTTAAGAGTTTTTTAAGGTTTCAATAGAATTAAGTAATTTCTGAAGATTTCTGGGTAAATTTCAAATTATCTGTTATTTTACAAGCTTTATTTTCAAAAAAAATTTAAAAAGATTTCGAAACATTCAAAAGTATTTCCAAAACTTTCAAAAAATAATATGCAAGAATTCAAAGAATTTTTTAATTTCAAACAAGTTTTAAATTTTTTAATTTTTAAACTAATTTCGTATTTAAAAAGATTGTTAAAAACTTAAACAGCGTAGCTCTTTAAAAATTTTTAAATAATATTGCGAAATTTGGTAAACATTTCAAAATGTTTCAAGATTACAAAATTAATTTTTAACGAATTTTTAAGAATATTTTTTATTATTACAAAAGATTTCGAAAATGATCAAAAACGAATCTGGAAAATCTGTTACTTTAAAGTTTTTTTAAATATTTAAAGACTGAAAGATTTCCGAAAAAAAATAAAACATTTTTAAACATTTTCCAGCATTAAAAAATCTTAAATATCTTTAAAACTAAACCAAATGTTTCCTAAAAATGCTCTAAAATAAAAAAAATCCTAAACATTTTCTTTTGATACATTAGTACTGTATTCAACATTTTTTGAATCTGTTTGAATTTGCTCAAAATTTAAAAAAAATTTATATAAAGAAATTGTGTTAAATTATATTTTATAACATTAAAGCAAATGATGAAACCTTAGAAATGAATAAATATTCGAAATTTTTACTTTGTATGAAAAATGATTTTTTTCTTCAAATTGTAATTTGCCTAACATTTTCTTTTCTTGACTAAAAAATATTTTTTGATTGAGAATACAACAATTATGTTGAAAGATGCCCCATTTGGTTTGGAAATTTTTCTAATTTAGTAGAAATTTAATCTCTTTATATCAAAATTGCAGTTGTTTGTTTTAAAATGAAAATCTTTATTGGTATAGGATCAAACTAATTTGTTAAAAAAATTTCTCACAGGGTGAATTTTAGCCTTTTTAAATTCTAAATGAAATATTTTTTAGTTTCTTTTATCAACTACTATATTTTTTGTTGATATTTCATCTTTTTCGTTGAATATTCAACTTTTAGTTTGAAAATTAAATTACTTTGCTTTTTAGAACATTGATATTTAGATGTTTTGAAAAGATACAAAATATAATTTTAAACTTAAAATAGTTGCAACAAATGTAAAACAAAACTCAAATTTTTTAAGAGTTAGAATAAACAAATTTCTAAGCTTTTTAAACATTCTGAAAGGTTTCAAGCAAACATTGTCTGGAGCTTCCTGAAAAAACAAATTTTTTTACCAAATTTATTTTAAGAGAACACTTAAAAACACATTCAAAATATTTCAAAATGTTTCCAAAATTTGCAAAAAACAATCTGAAAGATTTTTATACAGTTGAAGCAATAATTCTAGTCAGCTAAAAAATATATTTACATCTTTTAAAAGTTATTAAAAGATAAAAAACAGTTTAAACCCTTGAAATATTTTTGAAAATTTATTTGAAAAATTTTAATTATTTCAAGCGTCAAAATTTCCTAAACGTCTTTTAAACTGACTTAAATTTGAAAGAATCCTGTAAAATAAAAATAATTCCTTAGAAATTTTCTAGATATTTTTCAACATACATATTTAAAATTTAAAAAAAAATCGTTTTGTCTTTTCTCGATAAACTATAATTAAAAAATTACATTTTCAACTATTTTTGAAAAATATTTCACTAAGATTTTTCTTTTAAAATTTCTTATGATTAATAGAATGTCTATTGTCCTTAATTTTATAAACTACTTTGGAAATTTGAGGTGAAATAGGTATTATTATTACAAAATTACAGTTTCAACTATTTTTTAAACATTTCCTAATTTTTTAAATTAAGGGCAATTTTTGGTTGTTAATTTTACTAATTCAAAGTTTAAAAATTTCCTCCTAAATAGGTTGACAACTGTCTAGATTCTAAAAAAAATTAGCTAGGATGAAGGCACTTTCTCATTTTTTCAAGTCTTTTCAAATATATTGAAAACTTTAATGTTTTCTTAAATTTTAAATAAAATCTAAAATATTTCATTTTTATTTTCTTGGTCTCATTTTAAAAGTAAATTACTATAAACCCGCAGAGGGGGTTTATTTTTATTATGCAATAGCTAAACTTTTATTTAAGAAATTGATTTTCTACCAAAGAGAACGAATTTTCAACTAAAAAAGATTACTTCTCAAGAAAAATTTTGGTAGTTGAATTTTGAACTAAAAACAATCAACTTCTAAAAAAAGAATGGAATTTTCCAACAATTTAATAGCATAACTTTTGCAATTATTTTCTTGCATTATGCTAAAAGTTAAAGTTGGAATAAAAAATTGAAAAGATTGGATGTTATGTCATTTGCAGGATATTAATAATAAAGATCCAATGAATGTATATTTTAAAGAATTTGTGTAATAGAAAATACATGAATATTTATTGTATATATTAAAAAAATTGTTTCTTAGCTGAAATATTTTTGTTTAAATTCTGAACTGTTTGTTCCTAGATTAACGGACTTAAACTTTTTACACGATTCAAGAAAAACTTTGTAAAATTTTGCCTATATGTTAGTTATAACAATAATACAGAAATGTACCTTCAAACTAAGTACAAGGACTTTAAAAATATTTTTTTTATTTCAGATGTTTATAAAAATTAAGGTAAATATTGCAATTTAAAAAAATTTTGCAATAGCCTTTTAAAAAAATAAGAATTTTTTAAAAATAAATCTAATTTGCAGTAAAAAAATTAAATTAAAATAATAATTAAATGAATAATACCTCAAGCTTTCCTTGTTGAATATTTGATGAAATAATTAAATTTATCCAACTAGCATGCTAATAAAATTTTAAATAATAGAATAGCTCTATACAAAAATGAAGATTATATCAAAATTACGATTTTTTAAAAACAAAAGACAAGCTTAAACAACTGATTCTAATTAAACAATTACATTTTTGCTATTTTCATTTTAAATATTGAATGTAGGTTTTGTTTTAATTTTTTGAAGTTCACAGTACATTAAGAATGTGAACATTTTTATTTAAAAAAAGTTATATAATTTATTTTTCTAGTCAATATTTTAATTTTGGCATTTTTTAAAGCCATTACAGAAATAGTCGGAATTGTAATATTTTCTGAAATTTTAAATAAAACCAGTGATAAAGAAATTTAATAATGTTCTTGGGTTCAATTCAAAAGTAAATTTCTATAGACCCTGAAAAACGTTTTAGCATAATTGTACCGTTTTTTCCTTCCATTATCCTATAAGTTGAAGTTGGAACAAAAAAGTTGAAAAAATTCCAAGTCATTTCATTTATAAGATCTCATACTTTTAACATTTTTTTTCTTGGCATAAAAAGTTTGTTAAGTTTTAAAATCTTTTGTTAGATTATTTCAATTCTACAAAAATGTATCCTTAAACTAAATTTTTCTTTGTTTTTTTTTTTTTGTTTAAATTTTTGTATTTAAAATGTTATTTAAGATTTAAAAAAATATTACTGTTAGAACTAGGATGTAAGCTTAGGGTAGTCCAAAATTTTTTTTTCGGCTTTTTATGCGAAACGCCCGGAAATTTGTTCGAATCAAAGTTCGAAAATTTTTGTTGAAAAAAAAAAATATTTACAGGTGGCGCAAGCCCCATGAAGTTTAACAACTATTTTCTATAAAAAAAGACGTTTTTGTAAATTTTATTCAGAATCCTCAATATTAAGTGAATCGAGTTCGAAATTCAACATTTCTCTACACAATTCGTCACAGAATGTAAAAAATATATTACTTTTTCCAATATCACCCCCATAAGTCTGTTTTATAGGGTCCCAAAAAACCCCCATAAGTGAAAAATGGGCTTTTCGAGTTTTTGACGCTAATTATGATTTTTTTGCGTTTTTTTTAACACAGATTGTTTTAAATACATAAAATACTACTTTGTACTCATAATAAGATGTTTATTTAAATTTTTTAAACAATTTATTATTGTTTTTAGCAATTTTCTCTTAGAAAAGGGTTAGAAAGTCAACGTTTTTTCTGAATGTTTCAATTTAATTTCAAAGTTTCAGTTAGAGCAAGATAATAATCAAAGAAGTTAACAAAAATAATTGTTTAAATAATTTGTTATTATTCAAACCAATATTCTATTAGAATAATGCTAGGAAGTTGCGGTTTTTTCTCAAATTTACAACTTTTTGTCTACTTTTTACTTAAATTGAGTAAATATTTTATTTAATTTAGCAGAAATTATTGTTTAAACAAATTGTTAATGTTTATAGCTCTCTTCTTCTGCATTAATACTACATAGTTGCGGTTTTTGTCTGAAATTTTTAACTTTTTATCACTTTTCAATTAGAGTATAGTAATAATTAATTTATGTTAACAAAATAATTGTTTAAACAATTAATTATACTTTCTAATTATATTTTCTTTGCTTAATGATAGAAACTTGCGGATTTTTCTGAAATTTTTAACTTTTTGCCCACTGTTCACTTAAAGTGAGTTAATATTTAATTTAATTTAACAACAATAATTGTTTAAACAAATTATTATTGTTTATAGCTATCTTCTCTTAGATTAGTGCTAAAAAGTTGCGATTTTTTCTAAACTCTTAAGCTTTTTGACCACTTTTTACTTAGTGAGGTAATAATCAATGCGAGTTAACAAACATGCATATTTAAACAATTTATTATTGTTTATAAACATTTTCTCTTAGATAAGTGCTAGAAAGTTGTGGTTTTTCTGAAATGTTTAACTATTCTTTACCTGTTTAGCTGTGAACAAATAATAAATGAACTTTTTTTTTTAACATGAATTAATTATTACTTTATTCTAATTGAAAAGTGATAAAAAGTTAAAAATTTCAGGAAAATCCCACAACTATGTAGTATTAATCTAGAAGAATATAGCTATGAGCATTAACAATTTGTTTAAACAATTATTTTTGATAAATAAAATAAAATAGTTACTTACTTTAAGTGAAAAGGGTACAAAAAGTTGAAAATTTCTGAAAAACCCGCAACTTTCTAGCATTATTCTAAGAAAATATTGTTATGGTTAATAAAAAATTGTTTAAACAATTATTTTTCTTAACTTTACTTAATTATTACCTTACTGTAACTAAAGTTGAAAAATTAAAAAAAAAACCTTGACTTTCTAACCCTTTTCTAATAGATAGTTGCTAAAAACAATAATAGTTTTTTTTTTAGTTTAAATAAACATCTAGTTATCAGTATAAAGTAGTATTTAATGTATTTAAAACAACCCGTGTTCAAAAAACCGCAAAAAATCATAATTAACGCCAAAAACTCGAAAAACCCATTTTTTCACTTATGGGGGTTTTTTGGGATCCTATAAAACAGACAGAGAAATGGTGAATTTCGAACTTGATTCACCTAATATTGAGAATTCTGAATCAAATTTACAAAAACGTCTTTTGTTCTTATGGGAAATACGTTTTAAACTTCATGGGGCTTGCGCCACCTCTAAATATTATTAAAAAAAAAATAGGCTTATTTTTGTGTGGATTTGAACAAATTTCCGGGCGTTTTGCATAAAAATTCAAAAAAATATATTAAGGACCACTCTAAGCTTACATCCTACTTTATTATTAAGTGTAAGGAAGGGGTTATACAATTTTTAGATTGATATAGAATTCTTGTGTGATTTATTTAAATAACACGTTCATTCCGCAACACTGCTCCGACCCAGGTTGCTGATCAATCTCTCTAGAAATTACCCCAAGTGAAGATCCTCACAAAGTCGTCATGCGAGGTTCCCCACTTGGGTCCATTAGTATCCAAGGTCTTGTTTCAGGCGTCATTCACTCTACTGACGCTCTTCTTTTTAACTATTTTCCGCCATACTTTTCTGTCCTGGCATACTTCTCTAGCTTCTTTAACGTCCATGCATTT
>JAAAKG020191157.1:0-24646 GCA_010014905.2 Druon quercuslanigerum
GGCTCGCTGGTACTGGGAGAACCTGTAGTACGGTGCGTGTTTGCCGTTGCCGTGCTGTAGTGGCTGAGTCCCTACAGACTTCTGGGCCAGGGCGCCTCCAGCCCACTCTACAATTACAAAGGTTTACAGATAGACCTAGATTATGCGTAGTTTCTACAATCTTATTATACCTCGATCGTACCAAAACTTTAAGAGGAAACTGTGACCAGCTTTTTGTATCGACCATGAAACCGTGTCATGCAGTTAGTACCCAGACTCTTAGTAGATGGGTGAAAAAATGTTTCGCTAAAAGCGGAATAGACGTCTCCCATTTTTCTGCACATTCAACGCGCCATGCTTCGACGTCAGCTGCCTTCGAAAAAGGCCTAGATTTCGATACTATAAGACGCACCGCAGGTTGGTCAGGTCGCTCTCAGGTCTTCGCTAGATTTTATAAACGTCCGATCATTAGCGACACCAGCGTTTTTTCAAAAGTTGTGTTCAATGAAACTACTAATTAAAATTTGAAATTTTAATTCCTTAGCAAATTTTTGTTTTCTTTCTTACAAAAAATCACTCTAAATAACTACATTGTAATGTAGAAGAGCGAGGACGCAATATAATTGAACGATTAAACGAACTTATCTGTAAGTGAAGTTCGATCGCAATTATATGAAGTCCTCGCTCGAATACATTACAACCCACCCTTCTAAATAAATAGTATATTTATTCACTCCCGTCCCCCATATTTAAGTTTCATTGCTACTTTTTCACTCTAAAATATGAAGTGGTTGGGCCACTCGGGATATAGGGGGCCCTACTGGCCTTTTTTGAACTCTGAAGACGTGTGCTGCCTGGCGGACAGATGAGATACTACACTGTAATGTATTCGAGCGAGGACTTCTTATTATTGCGATCGAACTTCACTTACAGGTAAGTTCGTTTAATCGTTCAATTTTCCGTCTTTTATTTAAAAGTCTACATTTTCAATTTTAAGAATTTTAGAATTCAGTTTTTCAGGCCTAAATAATTAAAATCGTTTGAAATTAAACAATAATTAACTTCACAAAAACATTCTGAAACTATTCGAATTTAAATATGCAGATTTGAACTTTAAACAACGAACTATTTCAATTCGAAAGCCATAATAGTTAAATAAATGTAAGCGTATGATTATAATTTTATAAACTATTTTTAATTTTTAAGTAAATTGAAATCAATAGATTCATAATAAAGCGCTTCAATTGCATTTCAAATCGTATTAAATATTTTTTCAATATAAAATATTCCACGTTTCACCCATTCGATTTGAAAGTTTTTAATTTCAAAAAAATTAAAAATTAGTAAATACTTAAAAACATTCGACGTTTCATTTAAAATCAGGAATAATAAATCAAATATTGGAAACTTAAACAATCTGAAACTAAATTTTTGAAATAAAAAGCCTTGAATCGTTAATATTTCAGAGTGCTACATTTAAGCCTTGAATGTTACAATTCTAATTGTTGCAATTTGAAAATATTAAATTTGTAAGTTTAATCGCTGATTTTTTATATATAAAAATAACAAATGAACAGTTATGAATTTTAAACGACATGTAACATAAATTATTTAACTTACAATTTAAAATTTTTACAGTTAAACGGCATTTAATTTTTAATTGTTCAATTAAAAAAGTGTTAAAATCTTTCAGATTATAAGTGTAAAATATTTAGCATTTAAATACAAAATTTCTGAATTAAAAATGCTCTAAGTTTCAAATTTAAATTTTAAGCCTGAAATTAAAAAGAAGAGTTCAACTTGAGTCCTTTAATTTGAAATTAGTTTTGACTTCTTTAAGTGAAAAAATGAGCTTTATCAGATTTTGACAATTTTACGAGACTTCAGTGGGTTCCAAAGATTTCATTATATTTTAGGGAATTTTGAAAGTTATTATAAATTTCAAGAGGTTTTACAGGGTTTAAAGTGTTAAGCGTACACTTGTTTTAATTCCAAACAATTTGATAGAATTTCAAAAAAAAGGATTTTAAAAAGGTATCCAGATATCAATGCTATTTAAAAAATTACAAGAAATTCCAATCAATTTCTGAAGAACTTTAGAGTGATACTTATCAGACTCCTACTTCACCGACATTTGTTGAGAATCATACAAACTCCATACGTGATATCAAACTGAAAGTTTGGGACAATAATAAAAATTGACTAATGAACGTTTATGCACTAACGCGTTTTTGCAATTACAAAATAAAAAAATAAAATTTTGAAATTTTTTATCTAGTAGTAAAAATTTGTTATACATAGTCCTTAGTTCCTTTTTCTATTTTCCTAAACTTTCAGTTTGATGTCTCCAAAATAATTGTCAGTGCAGTAGAAATCTGATGTATTTTAAAAGATTTGAAAGGATTTCACAAAATTATAGTTTGAATTCATCATTTTCTATTCACACCAAGCGTAAGAAGGCTATTTATGGCTCTGCATTTAAATTGCGTATATCTCGTTGTCCCAGAATGTTCGAATTACAAACGGGATTACAAGATTCACAGCTGTATTGAAAATATGGATGAAATAAATAAGGAATGTTAATATTACATAAAACGTTAGTTTATACTTACTAAATTGATTACATTATTACTATTTTTCGATTTTTACCTTCCAACACTGTCAAAGCGACGTGGCACTTACACATGGCTAGCAAACAACGTTTGCAGACTAGTAACTGGATGAGATCAGATTGCCTCATACCTCTTACCGTACCGTGGCGCTACACAGTGGGCTGGAGCGGAAAGTGGATTAAGAAGACAACTCTTTCTCCACAGAAACTATGTTTACCATGTGAAAATAATGTAATTTGCAAATTGTCGGTAAAAAAATTATTCTTACTATTATTATTATTATTATTATTATTATTATTATTATTTTATTTTATTTTATTGCTTATTTGTATTATATTTTTATTACTTTATTTTTCATTCAAGTTCCAAAACGTTGCATGCAAGAAATAAATCATTAATATTATATTTCAGTGGAATCTCGATATAACGCTCCCGCATATAACACTTTCCCTATTTACCGCTCCGTTCTACCGAACCCATGAACCCGTGTGCCATGGTGTGCCATAGTGAGATTTCACTGCATTATCAAAAGTATATTTTTTAAAAAGTATAAATGTTAGATTACGGCAAAATATGTGAACACTCAATCAGATCTAAACAGTGCGGTTATATTTTGTTGCAAAAATCACTTTAGCGTAGGTGTTTCTTTATTTCTGTTGTCAAGAAAAAATTATTTTTTATAAGCAAATTATGTAAGTAAGCAGTCGCTTTTCTCCTAAAACTTCCTTAAATAATATTATTAGAGATGTTAAATAATGAAAAAATATCAAGAATAAAATCCATTGGCGACATTACTCAAGGAAAGTTGAGAGAGAACACGATTTTTTTCTGGCATTATACAACCACCCTGGGTATTTGTTCATATAATCTGCACATAAAATTAATAAAATATATCAGTGAACACCGCTTTTGACATAATTCAAGGAAAATTAAGAAAACAAAACAATATTTTGGTGTCTTTGATGATCCATACTTGGAATTTATTTATAGAATTTATTTTTAAAAATTATTAAAAATGTCGGACAGCAATATCTCATAAACAAACATTTTTGGCTACATAATTTAAGGACAATTAGAAAAACAATTATTTATTTTTTCCTTCAAATATACACCGAGGGAATTTGTTTACATAATTCGGGGATAAAGCGACATAATTTAAGAAAAATGGTTAGGCAAACGATTTCTTTTTCGCTACCACATATCGAATGACCATTTTTTACTATTAAACATCACTAACTAAATAATATAAGGCAAATTAAAAGAAACAAACTATTTTTTATCTTTTAAATGCCTACAGAAGACATTTATTTATATAATTTGTTTGTATAATAAATAAAAAATATCCAATGACAAAGTTTCATCATTATACATCACTGATGATATAAGTTTATGTAAAATTAAGAGAAAAAAGGATGTCTTTCTGCCTTTTAATGTCCATGCACTGCGAAACTAATTTAGTAATCACAAGAAAACCATTTTGTTGAGCAGTTTTTGTTGGTAGAGCAAAATTTTGGTTGTTAGCACAAAATTATTTTGTTGGCCAAACAAAATATTCGGTTCTTAACACAAAATTATTTTTTTGAGGCTTATTTTGTTGTCCTAAACAAATGTTTGTTGATCCAACAAAATATTGTATTGGGGTGACAAAAGAATTTTGTTGCCTCAACAAAAAAATTTGGTTATGCTTACAAAACTGTTTTGTTTGGACAACAAAAGGTGTAAAAAAAATTTTGTTGGCTCAACAAAATAGTTTTGTTGCACGAAGAGCAACACAATTATTTTGTTGAGAATCAAACAGTTTTCTTAGTTTACTGGGTATTTGTTTATATACTTATTTACAAAATTAATAAAGAATACCGGATGACAAATGCCTATGATCTAATATAGTTTTTCTGATCAAAGCAAGTCATTTTGATGCAAAAAAGAACTGTGTAAGCAGTGAATCCATAATTGAGACTATTTGTTAATTTATTTTGTTTATAAAAATTAACATTACAGAAAAGTATTTTTAATAGCAATTTTGGTAAAAATAAGCTAACATATTCGCCAATTATTTAGGCTTGTAAATTTCGTTATTTCAAATAAATATCATTAGATCTACCTAATTCTAATCACTTTTGGTTAAAAAATAATTTGTTGTAAAACTCCAGCACAACCCAAAATTGTTAAAAAGTTGTGAATCTTCTTTGACATATAATTTTTTTATTTAAAATACCAAAATTGATCAAAGATTCTAAATCTTGTTTCAATTACATAAATTTTTGTTTTTTAATAAGAAAACTTGATGGGGAGCTCTAAAATAACATAACTCTATCTCTAACTCTAGCTCTAACTATTAGCGTAAAATTGTTCAAAAAACATTATGAGCATTGAAAATCCAATTATTTTTATCTCGAAAACACTAAACGGTAAAAAAACGCTAATAAAACCGACAAACGAAATTTGCTGAAATTTGTTTAGTCTTTGTCTCCATTAGCTATTGCTGCAAAGTACAGACCTCAAGAAATAATGGCAAAATATACATTATCGATATCCAGTTGGTCCTTTAGTTGGAATACTTAAAAAAGAATTCCATGGATTGTAATAAGCTTATTTAAATTATGAATAAAGCATAAAACATTCCGAAGGAAGCTGCTAATTGCCTTTTGGATTCAAGATGAAACAAACTATTATATTAATAAATAAACGCGTGAGAAGGGGATAAGACTTTCCAAAAGCAGATAATCACTGAGAATTTGATCTCTATCTGGACTTCCAAAAATGAAAAACAGGAAATTCAAGAAAATTCGAAGAATATGAGTAGATAGAATAAGGGTAGATAATGTAATGACAGCAGTCAATGACACGCGACCAGTGAGTGACACCCTGGATGAGTTTTTTATTTATTGACAAATTCAATTAAAATAAAAATCAAAATAAAGGATTCAAAAAAGCAGCATGATTAAATATTAAACTGAATAGAAATGTATTCGGGAAATAATTTTCCAAGCAGTGTACAACAGCTATTCAAAAGCCGATGTGGAACAGTAACATCAACCGGTTCGAGAATTCGATCAGTGATAAAATCAAGGAAAATGCATTTCAAAGAGAGTCAGTCGTAATTGGAGTGAAAAGAACGTTATTGATGTTTAGTCGAATGTTTTTTCAACTTGTCTTTAACTTTGATAATCATTCTTATCGCAAAAATATGTGAAAAATGTATTGTTAGAGTCGCACGTCAGTGAATCGCTTTGAGGTTAAGGTGTCCGGGAGCATAACCATACGCGTATACCAAATAATACTATCCTTTCTTTGATATTGTATGGAATCGAAAATTCGTTAGAAAAGGTATTTTTAATGATGTTCTAGTAACAAATTGCCTGCTAGAATTTAAGCAGATGAATTTCCATTTTCGTCGAACAATCTGGTTCTTTAAATCATCCTGTTTTTTTCCCAAGTCATAATTAGTTAACTGTTAACAAACTTTTCTTTAAATAAAATAGATAAAGTTGATAAATTGCTTTCTAGTTCCTAGTAGCTTTTGGATATTCATTAAGACACTGCTAACTAACCTGTTATTGAGAGAGGAAAAGCACTGTCACTGAAAGGTGCACGGGTGTCACTGACCCATCAACTCGTATGAAGCACACAAAAAATCAATAATTATTTTTAAAAACAATGCGGACTTTACTGCCATCATGCATTTAGTATTAAATAACAACTACTTTCCTCACACTTACAAAAACCTCTTAATTGAAGCTCTTGAAAACTAATACTGTCACTAACTGGTGTCTTTACCTTAGTACTAAGGGAATTAAACGAAATACTTCATCACAAGACTATTTAATAATGCAGATCCATCCATATAATTATTGATTAGTAAATCTATTGTCTAATTATATGATTTTTGATCATATTGATCAATATCCAATTTTTCTGATTGTCCTAATACTGCATCATCAGTGAGGGCTTACAGTAGAGTGATAATTGGTTGACAGCCTGTACACCTAGCTTTATTTAATGCTGTGATACCATGTCGGTTTAGATAAATAATTTGCGCTCCATTTTGCATCAAAAACTTTGTGACATCCAGTCTTGATCTTGAAACAGCAATTTTTAACACTATCAAACCATTATTAATAGCAGCATTAACATTAGCGTGTAAGCTGACTAAAGCCTTTATGATCTTCAAGTTTTCATAACTAAACATAGCAGAAAGGAGTGCATTTTGACCGCAATGATCTTCAGCATTTACGTTATCACCATTTCTGACAAAAAAATACGAAACATCTGGCTCATTGGTGTTACAAATAGCGAAATTGTGGAGTAAAGTACCGCCCTGATCATAAAAAAAATTAGCATCAGAACAATGACCTACTAGTAACTGAATAATATCCAAAGTAGAAGCCTTATACTGCGTATTACCATCCTTATTATTAATTGGATTGGTAATAGCATTGTGCTCTTTCATCCACTTGATTATATTCAAGTCCTGGCGCAATTCAGCATCAATAAATTCATGACAAGCAACATTATGCAAAATAGTATTGCACTGGTCAATATATGGATTACTGAAACGTATATTTAGGAGAGTAGACATTACATCTCGATCATGCAACATATTCAATATATATTCTAGACCTGAAATCTTTGTATCATAATCATGGAACATGTTTTTTAATATCTTTATGAATCTTATAGTATCTTTCATAAGTTTAAGTGTAGATTGAAGATAATTTTTACCATATTTTTTGAAGTACTTAAATGAATACTGATTTAGTCGACCCGATTCAGAGTTTTGATGAGAAAATGTTAATTGGTAAAAATTTATCAATAATATTATTATTTAGCTTTCGTTCATTGTTATCTTTTTTAGCTTGTGCACTTTAAGGGTTTTCCGTAAATGCTTCTTTAGCTGCCCAATAACAAGTTTTTCTTCCAAACTTAAAGTAAGATGGTAAACATGATTTTGTTACCAATAAATCTTTAAAAACTGGAAAACACTTTGTGCTATCTAGTATAAAGTTTATGATCTTTATATTCCCCTCTGTAACTACTGTATGCAATATGGTTTGATCACGATCGTTAATAAGAGGATTGGCTTTTTTCATCCATAACCTATTAATTAATGTACCATATTGTTTTAGGTTTGATTCGGCTATTCCTTCAATTTTTTCCCTAATCTTTTCTAACTTGATATTCATAAAATGTCGAATTAATTTATAATCTGGTATCACTAAAATCTCTTTCAATAAATATTCTTATTTTTGTGAATTTGTTAGTGGAGAAGGTACTTTTTCTATCCAATGAGTAAATACTTGTGCAATAAAATATTCACTGAAGGTTGGATGAATAAACTCGAGAGCCTATCACTACCTTGAGATTTAATGATGCCAGCTAAGAGAACTAAATTCTTGAATTTCTTTAAATTCTTCTTTACTGTTGATTAAATAATTAATGTTTTCGCTTAATTTTTGTGACCCTGATTCAGAAAACTCTTTTGGAATTCTTGTTTTTGTTTTTCAGTCGCATGTTTTTTCTTAAAATAAATATCATATTTCATATATCTCATGCATATTATTACCCAGATAACTAAAATCTTGATCTGAATTATCATTCATTTCGAGCCAATCGTAAAATGCGGTACAGAACCTTCTAACATTAAATTTAGCTGTAATGGAGTTCCTATAAATTTAGAAGTAGCCCCCTGAAACACCGATTGCATCTTTATTAAGAACACTTGTGCATATCTACCTATTGTTGTGTTATCTTTGTGCATCTGATCATCTGTCTAAAAATTTCACAAGATTTGTCTTTGCTTAAAATTAGGCTTAAACGATCTTTTAAAAATGCATTTATAAATTCTCTTTTTTTGCGTCATCAGTTGATTTGAATTCTGTTGCAAATGTTGACAAAGCATTTTCTAACGTTTTTTCATAATATAAACGAGTAGTAATCCACATTTTAGCACAAATTGCATCTTTTAAAAATTTCAATAATGAAATCATCTTTTCCCTTACATCTTTATCAAGAGCCTCAACAAATCCATCCAATGCTATTAATAAGGGTTTTGCCAAAGTTTTCCTTGTTAAAAATAATTTCAGTAGGTTTTGAGTCAATTTATTATTTAGTTTTGAATCAACTGTTGATAAAGAATGTCCTATTTTACTAATATGTAAGTTATTCGAATCAATATTACTCATTGCTGGTAAATGATGTTTAAGATTTACTCTGATTACCCAGCGTGATTCAAGAAGTGACTTTGATTCAAGTTCATTAATCTGCAATGATTGCAACTTGCTGATGCCTGAATGAAGTCACTTTCTCTTAATTTTTTTTTTGTAATAATATATGGACGTAAGTTTTCTAAATGTACCATAACCATGAGATTTATACCACATGATTTGCCTATTACCATTATTGTTTTCTACATGCAGCCAATGAATATTTGTATTAAAAAGGAAAAAGGGATTGAGTTCAACTTTACTCAGTTCTTTTAGTATGTTATTCTTAATAATGACTTTATCAGGATAAATAAATTCTCTCTAAAGATAAAAATTAGGATACAAAAATTCTGCAATCCGAACTTTGTTCATTGTCTTCATTCTTTAGTTTAATCTAGTAAGTTTTTTTACTTGTATTGTTCTGATATAGTTGCTTGAAATTACTTCCTTGAAATTGATCATCACTTACTGTGATTCTGTGAATAGTGTCAGAGTTAAATTCACCTATTTCATCTCGGTTAATACTGCGAACTAAATTATTGAGGTTTAGTTCTTCATTACGCAGTAGAATTTTTAATATTCGTTTTTTTCGATCTAATAATACCACTGATCACAAAAATATTATCTGATTCTTTTGATGATAAATTGTTAACCAATACCTCTCGAGAAATCTCGTCTTGCAACAACTCAGCGTGTGCTCCTTCAAATTCGATTGTTCCTAGCAGCATTCACCCTATTTCGATTTATTTATTGTTAATAAATTTAATTAGGATTTGTGAATATATTATTGCTTGGAAGTCTTTATTCCCTTTGTCTATGAATTCAGTCAAAGTTATTTATTGACCACTTAGAATAAATGTTTGTGCAAGAATCTTTGCGGATTCTCTAGATCTTTTAATTTGATATTCTTATCTATTATTTGTTTATACTGATTATAATATTTATTTTTGTATTCAAGAACTATAGAATCACTAATAAGTAAAGAAATAAAATTTTTTTTGCATTATTCTCTTGAGTTGAGTAAGAAATTCTTGCTACGACAGATCGTTTAGATCATCTATCGATTCATAAGATAAAATTGCTCATTACAAATTCTATATGCTTAGGATCAGTATCAGAATATTTAAAAACTACCTCTTTTATCTCTTTATTACAAATATCATCTGATAAATCTTATAGGTGAAGCTCATTTACCCTAAAATCCAAGACTTTAAATAAATCTTCTATAGTTTCATCGGTTATATCATAATATTGAATTTTTCTGCCATATGTGATAACTTCTCTTTCGTTATAAAATTTTTAGTGAATTTCGCTTTTTTATCACTTTCTTGCCTTCCTCAATTTGTTGAACTATAATCATTTTTTGATCAATCAATGCCATATGATAATATTTTAAATAATCATCATCGAGGCCCATACAATCAAAATTCAGCTTAATAGTATAAGAAGCTAGTTTTGAAGATAATACGTCTAAATCAGATTTTAAATCCTTTAATTTAAGCTTTCTATTAAATGCTGATTTTTGTGATGTTTTTGTATTAATTTTATAGGACTTTGCATCTTCATGAGTTTTAGGTATAGGATCAACATTGCTATAAGGAATTGCTACTATATTATCTCTGAGATAATAGAAATACTCATCTAGAACAGCATTGGTAAAAATAACTACTTTTTCTAAATCACTCTTTTCATTTCTTGAATGTAATTGACCCTTAATTCTAAGATAAGAAGTAAGGTATTTTAGTAATTCAAAATCATCATCTTTGAGTGATATGTTTTTCTTCCTTAGCAGCACATCAGCATCAATAAGGCTATTATTATCATCTGGAAGTTTAGCTTGAATAAGAATATATTTCTTTATATCCCTGCCATTGCGCCTGATAACCATGTCATCAAATTTATCGCCTATTGTAATTTCTATACCTAAATCAAAATCAATATTTTGATTTTTGGTAAAACTGTACATTATTAATCTTAATTTATACAACTTTTCTCGCGTGCTCAGACTCGGTCTAAAGACTGGGTTAATGATACGCAAAATAAAGAGGCTATGGTAAAAACGTATAAATTAAGTGAATTAGGCGAAAGAGTCTTATCAGATTTGATCTGATTGGTTACCTTGATCATGGGGAGAAAATCTTGGCTTTCTTATGGCTTCTGATGTTAATTTGTGTTAAAAACTTCTTTTTATTCCCTTAACAAGGGCATTAAAATTTTGGATGAACACTGAAACATTGATAAATAGTTGCAAATATTATATTATTAAAACAGATTGAAATGAAGTAAAATCGAAGGAAACAAAATAAAGTAGGGAGAAATAGTGAAGATTTAAAAAGTTTCTTGGTAGTCAGTATTCACATAAAAGAAAGGTTGCGAATAAAAAGTCGGTAACGGTAAAAAAATGGTTGTTAACGGTAAAAAAAATGTCGGCACCAGTAAAAAATTGTCCTCATCGTTAAAAATAAATTACCGTTACCGGTAAAAAAATTGTCGGTGCGGGTAAAAAAAATGTACTTTTATCGAAATTTTTTTACCAGTTTTTCATAAAGCCTATTTTAAAGAAATTGCATAGACTGCCGACAAAAATATTAAAATAGTACTAGACGAATTCGAGTGCCACGCGACGCCCGAGCCGATATATATATCTATATAAGCAACGAAAGGAATAATTTTAAATCTTCCATAGGATCTGACATACATATATAAAAAGAAAAGAATAATTTAAAACTCCTCCGACCCAAAGAATATTTTTGAAATGTATTAAAAATAAGTTGAAGAATAATAATGGCAATAATCATCATTATGTTATTTATTATTATGTATTCAAAACTTTTACTAGGGTGAACATCATAGCCATGGACCAGATCAAGTGACTGATGAAATCAGGATGTTATTAGTTAATCTAATACGATGCTTCAAACCTCCTGCGATGATGCTGTAGGTATACAGTTACGAGCGGCCGCGAGCGTTGGAGGTGACAACAGTCACACCTGGATGCTTTCTTACAGCTACCAGCTGCCCCTCCACAGGCTTTAGTCGCTTGCTTCCTTATGGTCAAGAAAGTTTCTTGCAATACGACAGGTGTTTAATAAAGCCGCCTTCTGAGCTGCTGCCAATACCCCACTGACTCCTAAATGTTCAAGATCAAAAATGTGCTCTATCGATTCGTTAGTATCTCCACATGTTGACACCGGTCAACCACATCTTGATGTAACACGTTTTTGCGATAATTCCTGGTACTGAAAACCTTGTCCTCTATCTTAGTGACAAATCCTTCCGTCTCTGGATACAGAACACCCTTTTTTAGCCAAATATTCGATGCCTCACTATCCACTTCTTGTTGATCTAACGTTTTGGGGTGCTCACCGTGGATAGCCTCCTGCTTCCATTGTATTTTTAATTCCTCCATGGTTTCTGTCCTGATATTTAAGGCCCCATCTGAGGACAAATTCAAGGGCGTGTAGTGAAGATCCGTTTTACAAATGGTGCTTCAAAGCGCAAAATTTGTTTGTTGTTAAAATTGTCTCGCAACTGTATAATTTGTCACTCATACAGTTTTTTGACGTTTACAATACCCCTGCCCCCTATATGTCGTTGTAGAACTACCCTTTGAATCGCTGAATTTTTTTAGTACATTCGGTGCTTCGTCATTTCTACGCGGACAATTCTGTTTAATTTTTCAAGATCGGTGTTAGGCCATTTGATGAGCCCGAAGGAGTACGTGAGAACGGGGATGGCATATGTATTGATTGCCCTGATTTTCTTTGCAGAGTTGACAAAACTCTTCATAATCAATCTGAGTCTCGTAGTGAAGCCAATTGTCAGGCTTGTCTTAACTATAGTATGCTGAATAACCTTAGATTCAAGAATACCCATATATTAATATGA
This sequence comes from Druon quercuslanigerum, assembly GCA_010014905.2. Taxonomy (NCBI): domain Eukaryota; kingdom Metazoa; phylum Arthropoda; class Insecta; order Hymenoptera; family Cynipidae; genus Druon; species Druon quercuslanigerum. The sequence continues at coordinate 12,683 of JAAAKG020191157.1, forward strand.
TTCACCTACAGCCATTGCCTCGATGTCATTTTCGAAACCGTTCTCTAACTCTGCGGTCCCTAATTCTCCTCTAATTAAATTCACTGTTATGCATTTATCTAACCCGAACTCCATGTGGATATCATTGGAAAATTGGTTTGTGACATCGATTCCTTGCTTTAATTTCTGGGCTGAACTAGCGTACAGCTTCAGGTCATCCATGTACAGAAGATGGGTCACTTGATGACCATCCTCATTATCATGAATTCTGAACCCATGAGACATGCTGTTTAGTGTTTTGATCAATGGTTTCAACGCTAAACAGAAGCATAGTGCACTAAAGGAGTCTCTTTAAACTATACCCATCTAAATGCGTATTGATCTAGTTATCATTGGTTGTCCATGGTCAAAATACTTTATTCTTGTACCCCAGACCCGCATCGCATGACTTAGAAAGTCAACAATGCGTGGGAAGATCTTGTAAAGTTTTAAGAATTGAAGCAAATAGTCATGCGGCACGGAAGGAAAAGCTTGCTTGTAGTCAATGTATGCCATGTGTAAATTCCTTTACAGCCTCGCGAGTTTTTACAACATCCTTTTTGGTTCTTCTGCAAGGATTTCATTCTTGTCGCAATGAGAATATACCTTATCTGCAATGATAGCCGTAAGACATTTATAAATTGTTGGAAGACAAGCTATCGGTCGAAATTCAGATGGATTTTGAGCATCTGGTTTTTTCGGCATCATATACGTAGTAACCTGAAGCATAAAGCCTGGTATTAAATCGAGGTGTTTAATCATGTTCTGAAAACACCTTGCCAACGCATGATGCACACTCGTTACGTACTTGCACCAGAAGTTGTGCACCATGTCCGGGCCTACAGCTTTCCAGTTACTTACCCTTTTTAAGACCACTGAAACATCTAAAGCAATGATGTTTGTCAGCTAAATTTCAGGGCTATTGCCTGCCCTTTATGCCTCTAGTTTGAACCACGTAGTGTATAAATTGCATCTGCTCATTTTTCCCTAAACACCCGACCAGTAATTAGTCATATCTTCCCAGTGAGGGACTTCGTTGTCTTGCTCGTTATTTTGCTTTACAGTCAGTTCGCGGTATACCTTCTTTCATCTGTCTGAAAGTTTCGATTTTGTTGCCTTCGTGCACTACTTTTCCTGTATCGACACAGTCTGCCAGAAAGAACATCAAGTCTTTGCCATTGGAAATCTATAATTTCATCCAATTTTGATGGCGTTAATGCATCGATGTGCCGGAAGTGGATTATTTTAGTAACATGGTTCATCAGCTTTCTGCTTCTATTTCCTTTTTTATATTGAGTTAATCTACCCAATTTGCACCTTACTTTGCTGACATCCATATCCAACCTGATCTTCCATGGTGGATCTAGATTCCTTGCTGGGGCAAAAACTGGATTCGCAGGCCTACTTCTGCGGCCCAACGTTCTAAAGGTTGCCACAGCTGCACAGTATACAAGAGTTTGCACCTCTAGCGCAGCTTTTGTTACGTTTAAATGCATTTATTTTGTACAGAGAAGGCCTTAGTGTTGGTTCTACATATCTGAACTCTAATAAAGCATGGACGAAATTCCTTTCAAGGTGCTGTGGTTTTTCTGGAATTTCAAGGAATCTTTTGGTGGAGTAAGTTATTTTTCATATAGCCGTTTGAGGTTCTCATATGCTTTATATGGCAACTTCAAAAGATGTTTTCGCTCTTTCGAATAAAATGTATTACTATCGTTTTAACTTCGCTTGTCTACTTTGATTTAGTGAATTTTAAATTCTCGCAAGTTTTAAAAGCAATAATTCAACATCCTTTCCATTTTTTCAAACAAAAATATTAGTTTTTACGGCCAAAACCCACTATATTAATTTTTGATACGTAAATACTGTTTCCCCTATTATGAACTGATATTATACTAAATTCTCATTCATTTTTATCATTTATTGTAACAAAAGTCTCTCTCCCACTATATTAATTTTTGATACGTAAATACTGTTTCCCCTATTATGAACTGATATTATACTAAATTCTCATTCATTTTTATCATTTATTGTAACAAAAGTCTCTCAGTGTACTGGTAATTTTTTACCGCTACCGACTTTTTTATCGGTATCATCAGTGTACACACATCGTAAAAACTTCTTCTTTTTATATTTAAGACTGCAGAACGTTCTATTCTGAAAGCCATGTGCGTACTGCTTTATATTGCTCACTTTAGTTTGAAAAATGATACGCCAAAGCGAACAAAAATAATACACATCCGGATACTGTTTTAACATAACTTTAAAATTCATGACATTCATACTCAGAAGAAACAAAGCAAACCATCTTAACGTTTGATTCTCTTTTAAGGCCAGAAAATAGTACTAAAATGTTATTCGTTATGCCTGAAATTAAAGTGGGACTATTAATTAGGATTTTCATTAATACCGAAAACCAGCCTGATCATGACATTTTATTTTACATTGTGAACATTTTTACCGCAAAATCGTACATATAAAAACTAGGTTAATATTGTCAGAAACAAAAAAAAATAAGAAGAAGAAAGTGGGCTTAAACATTTCTTTGTCAACACGAAAACAATGAAGATATTTATAGTGTAACCAACGGCCACGATGAATAAGTCCAAGATTTTATCCGGATTGGTTCAAATTTTTGTATGGATATTTTAAAGAAAACATAAAAATGTCTAGCAGCACTTTGCATTTTATAGACTTTGTGATTTTTGAATTACTTGAATATACAACTATTGTAATTCTACCAAAGACAGATCCTAAATATGCAGACAGAATACGGCCAGCATTATCCTACCGTACCGAGGAAAGCCTTGCGTAAGTGCCATAGTCGTTTAAGTCGACTTTACCATTTCCAGGGATAGGAAAATGAACCGTAATCACAAAGTCACTTACACAAAGGTTTTCCTTGGGTCAGCAGAATAAATTTTAGTTTTATCAAACGTAAGTTTAGGGTTACCAAATTGATAAAAATAATAATATTTTTCGATATATTACCTTCCTGAAACTCTTAACGAGAGGCGACGTGACACTCGTAAAGTTTCCAGACTAGTGAGTTACCACGAAGTAAAGAAAGATCAAAGAGCACGAGTGGCTACAATGAAGAGATTCATACTGATTTGGAGGCACTACACTGGGACCATTGGCAAGGCAAGATTATGGAGACAAATCACAGATTAGGGAAGAACTGAAAGAAGGAAGGAGTACTGTTGCAGTAATACCAACGTATTAGGGCGCGGAGAATTGGTATAAAGCAATTTTTATTGAATCAAATTAATTTCGCATATAGTATTTATTAGTTCAAAAATGCTTCTTTTACCTACATTGTAACCTAGATTTCCCTAAACAGGATGTGTGCCTTCCTAGTACTAATGTCGTCCACAGCTTCTTGATGAGGAGAGCCCCGGCCCTGAAGAAAGGAATGGGATGCTCAGTCATGCGTGACAAACAGCATAATGGACGCACTCTCAGCGCGTTAGTTGCATCAGGTTGCGTCATGCGCTCAAGTCCAACATACATTATTAATGCAGGTCTGCCTGTTTACGTTTGGAGTCCCTGGATTTGTATCCGTGATTTGCCGATCCAGTGATTTATTTAAAGTTTAGCATGCTCGCACTTAGGACCGGTTCCACTAACCTCAGTTAAAAAGTTATTCCTCCGTTAAAGCTAGCTACGCGTTAGGGCGACCTAATCTTCCTTTAAACTAAAAAGTGCACTGTCGTAGTGAAATATGGAGTTTTTATAAGCAGTTCTGTGGTCGTCTCATGCCAGATCACAAATAAAATACGAATAAAACATGAATAAAACAGAAATATAACATGAAAAAACATACTTAAAAATTCACCTTTTTAGGTTAGTGTGGACAATTACGTGGCGTGAACCTTAACTGGATTTGGCGCGCATAGCCATATTGCTTTGCTTTTCACTCGACTAACGGGTAGCCAATCACGCGAATGATTTTAAGTAAAATAGGAGTTATTTCGAAACGACTATCTGGTTAGCTAACCGCGCGGTACAAAAATACTGTGGAACGCGCAACAGGATAATCGAAGCTTAACTATGGCGTTAACTTTAACCCGCTGTCACTTAACCAAAGATTTACCCGAGGTAGGTGGAACCGGCCCTTAAAAATTGTTATATCGTGAACCGTTAATGATTTTTCGATGTTCAATGACTGAAATAACACGTAAAATTCAGAATATTACTTTGATAAAATTTCAATTCAATAAATTTAATTTCCTATCTCTTGCAAAAATTAAAGTTGAAGTAAACAAATCCTTAAAAATCTAAGACTTCAACTAGTGTTCATTTCACGCAAAATTTAATCACATTTTCAACGCACTTAAAAAACAGTTGTATCTATATTCAGGACGGTGTTATCACTTTTCAAGGTCAAGGCTCATTTTTAATATGTCCTCTGGTTAGCAATACCATACTATCTATCGCAGGTGTCGCTTTTTGAATAAATTATTTTATAATTTTAATTTGGCGTTCGGAACGTCCGTGACTATCATTAATTAATTAATTATACATACAGTAATGAGTGCACGCACGCTTTGTGCGAGTTTATGACCATGGATCATTATTTTTTTAAATTAAAAATATAAATAGTTAAAATTTTTAAATAATTTGTTTAAAACTATTGTTTTTCAAAACTTTGAAAAAATAACTAATGTTGAATTGAAAGCGCCTGAAATTAAATAAAAGTATATTAAATGATTTATAACTGAAAATGTTTTAAACCTAACAATTTTGGATTAGGTAAAATTGTAAAAAGGACAATATTTTGAATAGAATAAACAGAATTAAATATGCATAATTTTCAAGTAAGGGAGTTTAAAATCGAATACATTTGAAATGGAAAATTGTTTAAAGAGAAGGCCTCAACATAGAAAAATTTTAGACTAACCAAGATTATTTAAGTGGGAGACTTTAATTAGAAACGAGTTGCAATTGTATAATTTATCATTCAAAGCATTAAAGATCCAAAAATTCTATTTTTAATGCAAGAATTTGAAAATTAAATTATTTCACATTAAAATGTTGACAATGGGGTAATTTTAATAAGTTTAAAATTAAATAATTTAACATTACATTTTTTTAAATTGGATCATCTAAAATTCGAAGGAGTTGAAATTATATTGTTTCAAATCAAAAACGTTCAAAATTGAAAACTTTTCAGTTTATATATCTTTTAATTTAAGCGATTAAAATTTGATAATTTGAAATTGAAAGCTAAATGTAATGTTTTAAAGTTACAGCTTCTAAACTTGCAGAAGTTTAAATTATTATTACATAAAAGAAATTATATTTTAACATTAAAATTAATTATGCAAATTGTTCCTAAATCAAAAAATAAGGTCACCTTTATTTTCCCTTTATTTTGTAAATTGACATTAAAACCGTTAAACTTACTAAATGCTTATTTTTACGAATAAATAATAAAATGTTCATTTTTTTAAGCTGAAGGTATTTCAAGGGAAATAACCTAAGCTTTTTTTGAGTAAAACCCCCTTTTATTTAGAAAAAGACATCTACTTTTGACCGCCATTTTTTCTCCGCACTTATTGATCCTCTTTCCTGTAATGAAAAAAAGCGTTACCTTTAAGACCTCAAAAAATAAACCAATTGACAGTTGGAACCTTTTGATGATTAAGAAAATGTTATAAAGTGTTCAACTGACGTATACTAGTAAGCGAGCGGAAACATAGAATCCTCAATGCAGACATGATGAATGAATGAATAAATAGTAGATTATTATAAATAATTGATTCTGTCATACGGTAACGAGGCAATTAGCTCCTCAATTAGAATAGATCAAAAGTAACTATGTAATCTTAACTATGACTATATTTGGCTAGTTAGACTACAGCCCTTGTCTTTACTCACTTAAATAAAGAAAACATTGTACATTTCCGTAAAGCTCTTTTTAAAAATATAAAAAGAATCTCTAGACCATTACATTTTTGGCGATCCTATCAGGATACTGCAAAATGACTTGACTTCTATGGCCGCCAAAGAGAGTCAAACTTGCAATATCTTTAATATTAAAAAAAGAACCTCCGAACTACTCGAAACTAACCTTGAGGATCTGTTGTAGCACAATTTCTCAAATAAAGTGTTTAATAAAAGCATACACTCTTTGTAAACGCGCACTACAGGCTCAAAGAATATAGGGATAACTTATTAGCTTTCTACTCAAAGATTGAGAATACTGACAGTGATGAATACATTAAAACAAAAAATCTTTTCAGCACTGCCCGGCCATGTCTAAGGAAAATTACCAATTCCTCCCAGCTCGGAACAAATTTGACAAATTATTATGGAAAAATTATCCAGCATGAAACTCAACGTATCAGTACCAGAAAAAGAAAATATAATCAGGATACAAGAAATAGGACGATTATGAAAAATAGCAGCAATAGCACTCAATGTAGAAACTAGTAAAGAAGGCCTAGAGTATACGTTGGATAATCATGATGAAATTAAGATAAAGAAGCAACAGCCATCATCGACAACATTCCAAACGCCAAAGCCATTAGACAACGCGATCAAAACACCTTATTACAATAATTACAGACAAGAACAATAACCTCGTCCATTATCAATATTTCGTAAACGAAAGCCATTAGAAGGCCCTAATTATATTTACAACGATAATTCGAAAATCGAAAAAACTACCTGCGACCAACAAAAAAATAAGATATCCCAGACAGGTAGTAGGTGAAGAAATTGACCACAGCCCACCATGCGAAACAAGCTGAGTAGTAAACAAGCATTTCGCTGGAGACATCATCCGCACCATTTAACCATTAAATAGACAGAATAATATGGAATTTAAGACTTAATAAAAACTGTTTAAAAAATACCGGAAAGATCCTGACAACCAGATCTTTTGTTAGACTACATATTAGCAGACAAAAATTACACATCGATAGAAAAAGGGAAGAGATATACACGTATCCGTGATTTTAACAAACTCAATTCCACAATACGTTCCATTTTGAAACAATCGGGTTCCGTAAGTAATACACGTAGGAAAATTGATAGCTACAGAATGAACATCAATATGCAGTACAAGCTTCTTACCAGCGGGAAACGAAACGGATCTTGCAGAAGAACAAACTAATGCTATAGAAATGGCGATGTGGTTAAAAGAAGTTTAACCATCACACGCACTCGTAGCTCATCGCTTAGGACTTACAAAACAATTCATACCAAGACAAAGCACCATTAGTACACGGCTACAAACAGGAGAAGTACCTGCACGGCCACCTTCTGATACCACCTTCACTAAAAACTGTCTTCAACTAGGAACCCGAATTCCTAGAATAGTCACAGAAAATCTTAAAGTATCTTTAACTCAGAATTGATTACTCACTGAGAAAAAAATTTCCCAGCAATAAAATAATTTTGTTGAGCAGCTTTGGTTGTTCTTACCAAAATTTGGTTGCGACTACCTAAAAAGTAGTTGTGTTACAAAATAATTCAATTGGTTCGAACAAAAAAATTTGTACAACACTTTTTGTTGCGTGTACAAAAGAATTTTGTTGAGGATACCAAACACGCAGCCGCACATACGCTCGCTTTCGACTAATGACGAGTAGCTGACCACTTTTTAAATATGGTTAATTCAAGCGAAAATCATCCCTCTGAATTTTGATCGTTAATATTATTTTCATTTCTATCAAAGAATATAAAGTTAAAAGAAAGAGTTGTGTTTGTTTGGAAAAAACGTTAAGATGGCTGATGCTGTGACCTAACAGATTTTAGATGAATGGGAGCTGGGATCTTTTGCAGATGTATTTCAAGATAAATGATTTGAACATTCTGTTATTCATTGTATTTAATTACTTAAATCCTAAAAACATACTTGAAAGTAATTAATAAAGTATTTAAAGTATCTTAAAGTATCTACGAAAAATGTTTTAATTAGGGACTTCTTCATCTAATCACCGATTATTCTCAAAAATCAATTGTGATTAATTAAATTAATTTTTTACAAATCAAACACATTTTCTCCTTCTAGTTTGTTTCGCATGCAGAAAGAATTTTATATTTTATTTACAATATACGTTTTTCCCGTAACAAAATAATTGTTGCTTGAAAAAAATTATATTGCTCCAACAAAACTATTTTGTTCAATCTAACAATTTAGTTTACAAGCTAACAAATATTTGGTTAATTGAACCAGATAATTTACTTTAATCTACAAAAAAATTGTTTTGTTTGGTCAACTAAAAATTTTCTCAGTGTAATTAATTTCATACAGAATTGAGAATCTCAACGGCTTTCTTTTGTTTAAGGTGCCGTTGGCAGAGAAGCAAAAACAACACGTTGCAAGCAATCATCAATTTCTATTATTCTATCAAGCTTTAATTTATTTCAATTAGTTACATGCAAATGATCAAGTCTAATCTAAAAGATTAATAAATAACTGTCTTACTCGTTAAAAAAAAGATAGGATATATGTAGGTATCTTACGTACTTCTGAACGTAACAATATATCAAAAAAGTTTACACAATTTTGTAACATACCAAAAATAGTTGTCAGTGAAATTGGTAATATTTTCCGGATATTCCATATTTTAAAACATCAGACGAAGGACTTTTGTTTTAAATCAAAAAATGTAGAGGAGAATATTCTCACAAAAAATAGTTCTAATATCAAGTTTTAGCAAACCTTGAACCAAGATTGGTTTCATTTTTTGACCACAAAATAGAAGGAAATGTGTCGTTTTGTACAACATCTATTCAAATTCAATTCATATCAATTAATTCAATTTAAATGATCAATTCAACTCTAAACGAATAATAAACAACTGTATTACTTATTTAGTTGAAGAATACAATTTTCTTGCTTACGTTTAGTAAATCTTATAATTTATTGTATAAATTTAAGGTAAGAGTACCTAATCAAATAACATCTTCCATAATAATAACCCAATTTATTTACCAAATATAATCAATGACGTTTCGGAAACACAGCTGGCTTCCCCTATCAGATCCTAAATAGTTCGAAAAGATTCGATAAAATTCTTGATTTGTCAGTTCCGTGTTATTAAAAAAGAAAGACTGAGGAAAAGAAAAGCCAAAAGAAAGATAATTTAAATTGAAGTTTTAACCAAATCCCGAAAAGAGATTAGCTTCATTTCTTGGTCTTAAAATAAAAAATGTATCATTTCTGTAATATCAGGTATAGGGAAAGCAAAAATTTTGGTTATGAAACTTGTGCAAGTTATAAAACCATTTGAAACTGGAAATAAAAAATAGTTTTTACATTCGAGACTCTTTATCTTTCAGCTACAAAGGCTTCGAATCAAACTCAAACAATGTTACCAAAAAATATTTAAACGGACATTTAGTTGAATAAATGTTCTAATAATAAAATCACAAAAAGAATTCATTTTTGTCAATATTAGCAAAAATTCTTACTTGTTCACAAAATATTTCTTTATGAAGTAGCATCTTATGTTTCTATTTTGTATCCAAAGTTACTTAAAGACACAAAAGACTTTTAAAATAAAAAAATGAACTCTCTACCTCTTTACAGTTTTCAATTAAGATATTTCATGAATTTTAGCTAGACTCGTTACTGAAAAAAAATTTTGGATATGAAGCACCTTGTGAAATGGAATAGATTAACCATGATTCAAACAATTCTATAGTATAGATTAATTACAATTATTTAGTAGAATAATTAAACTTGCAAATTTTATTTCTATTGATCTTTATGCATTTAAAATATAGTGAATTATAAAGTTTTTGAAAAAGCTAGACAAGAAGCAAAAACAAGACAACCTATTACCCTTATTCTATTACGCGAAATTGCAAAATGAATTGCATCAAAGGATGCCGTAAAAAGTGAAACAATTTTCGCCAATTAAACTACCGCCTTTATTGGTCTTGATTCAGAAATGCTGCTTTTTGTGTCACTTTTTGCTTCTAGATTTTATTTCTTTTACTGCTTTTATTGTTAGGGTATTTCTCAATTCTTACTTGACATCTTCCTTTATCAAAACTGCAGAACATGAAACGTACGGGCAAGAGAATTAGTTAATACTTTTAAATATTATTATATGATATACTTTTTTTCATGGCTTTTTAATAAAAATTTGAAAAATTAAATGAGACATAAATCTAATTATGAGCGTTGAAATGAATAATGAAAAGAATTTAATTTTATAAATTATGTTGACGGAGGGAGCAACAGTAAAAGTTAAAAAATAACCAAAAAAGTTAGATATTTTTATTATACACAGGATATCTACTCAAATGCTAGAAGAAGATTCCATGACAATTCCAGGTTTTTACCAGGTATCTCAGGCTTTTCCGGAATATGTACAGTTTCTCGAGTTTATGATACATAATTTTTTCTTTTCTTCAGTTTTTAAGCAACAAATTTATATTTTTCATTTAGCAAGGCTCGACAACTTATATTACAAGATGATCATTAATATATAAGCAGTGCTTCACCAAAAATAATATAGATAAATTTTCTATTATAATAATTAATTCTCCACAGGAAAAAGCAAATATGATGAATTTCCAGTTAAAATAAAAGTTTAACTTCCAACCAAATAGTTTTATTTTTAACAAAAAAAGATGAATTTTCAAGAAAGAAGATTCATTTTCTACAAAACAAGACGATTATAAAAAAATATACAAATTTTTAACGAAATATAATTGCTAAATTTACAATTAAAAAAATTAATTTTCAAACAAAAATAATTCAACAAAATGTTTGAATTTTTAATAAAAGCAATGAATTTTTATTATTTTCCCTATACTTATGAATCTAACAGAAACAGACAAAATTTAAACGAAAAAGATCAATTTTCAACTAATATTATGGAATATTAAATTGGATTAGTTAAATTTTCAATCAAAAAGATAAATTTACAAATAAATTTATGAATATTTGATTGGAATACCTAAATTTTCAACGAAAAATATTAATTTTACAAAAAGAAGATTAATTTAAAAAAAAAAAGCATTTTTTAACCAAATACATGGATGTTCTACAAAATAGTTGAATTTTTAACTAAAAAAGACCAATTTTCAACCCAATAGTTCGATTTTGAATTAAAAAAGATCAATTTTCAACACGAAATGGAATAGTTACATTTTAATTTTTAAACAAATTATTTTTCATGAAACTGATGAATTTTTAACCAAAATGATGAATCATGAACTAGAATAGTTGAATTTTAAACAAGAAAGATGATTTTTCATCTAGGATAATAAAGCTTTAACTGTGATAGTAGAATGTTCAATTTGAAAGATGAATTTTTAACCAAATAGTTGAATTTTAAACTAAAAAATATCAATTTCCAACAAAAAATGGAATAGTCATAATTTTTTTTTAAATTGTTCCATTTTCAAAAAAGAGTGATGAATTTTCCTCGGAATTGTGAGCCACAGAAGACGATTTTTTAACAAAACTGCTCATTTTACAACTGAATTTTTAATTCCAATGATGAAACTTAAAAAAAAAGAGTTTTTAACATAAGGATTAAGTTTTAACCAAGTAATAAAATTTTTATGCTCAAAAATATCAATTCTGAAATAAAAAAATGAATAGTTGATATTTCAATAAAAACACATTTTAATTTGAAATGAAAAACTTTTTAATTTAACTAAAAAGGACAATTTTTCAAAATAAGTTGAATTTTTAACTGTGAAAGATTTTTTTGTGTATAAGAGAGAGAAAATATTGCCAACAAACTGTTAAATTTCCAACAAAATACATGCATTTTGAACGAAATACTTGAATTTTTAACTAAAAATGATCAATTTTCAACAAAATAGTTAAATACATTAATATAAAGCTACTTTTACAAATAGAACATTATTATTATTATTATTATTATTATTATTATTGAATTATGTATTATATTTTTTTTTAATTTTCTCACAATTCCAGGTTTTCCAGGTATGGTAGAAACCCTG